>CM024248.1:11597878-11682320 GCA_013421045.1 Propylea japonica | reverse complement strand
GTTTTCACATAATTTCCATTTGAATTTTTTTTGGACATATTTTCGCGGAAAGCTGGATGCGTTTGAGGTCGTCCGATTGAAATTAAAAAAATTGATTTGGAAAGAAGACGTGATCAGTAACAAAACGTCTATTCTGATTTTTCAATAAAACGCGTTTAAGTGTTTAAAAACTAGTGAGAACATGAGGGAAAACGGCCGACCGAGGGGAGCTGTTGATGGACAGGAAATAAGCGAATCAAGGGGAAACGTATATTATGTGTACAAAAATTGGGTGCGCTGTCCGCGCAACAATTCTTATACTCGCGACCGTTGGCTTCCGCGGCGTTTTCCCCTCGATTCGCTCATTCCCTCACCACTCGACCACTCTCGCTTAGTCGGTCGTTTTCCCTCATGTTTTCACTAGTTTTTAACACACTTAAACGCGTTTTATTGAAAAATCAGAATAGACGTTTTGTTACTGATCACGTCTTCTTTCCAAATCAATTTTTTTAATTTCAATCGGACGACCCCTCAAACGCATCCAGCTCTCCGCGAAAATATTCCAAAAAAAATTTCAAATGGGATTATGTGAAAACTATTTATCCGACCGAATCCAATTTTGGCACACTTGATTTGCACGTCAATAGCTACTATCGTGTGACGTTTCAGTTCTTAATATTGCAAATGGCAGAGTTATGAGTTAAAAGCAAAAACACGTAATTTTCCGTTTTTTCCGCTTTTCTCCAGTTTTAATTATTCGATCGTATCGTTTGACCCATCATTCTCTTTACAAAGTAGTTCTCTACAATTCATCCCCTTGCAACGTTATCACTGCATCAATAGTTTCCATTTTGCAACGAAAAAACTGAAAAGAACGGGAATTTTTTGTGTTTTTTTGTTAATAACAAATAAAAAAATGGCATTTTCGTGTTGAGGACATGGTGAGAATAAACTACGGACTGTCCTGCACGGAAATGGCACAGGTGTTTCCAGGTAGTATTTTTGTGAAAAAACTAATCATTTGTAGCTCTGTTGCTGGCGTAATCGGAAACATACGATATTCATGCATTAGAAAGGGTATTTTGCCGTGCAGTTGGAGAGTGGTATACTGGACATATTTACATTCTATGTTTCGCTTTCTTTTGACGCTATGGATGTCCAATGAACAAATGGTTGTCTCTAAAATCGACTTACACGGGCAGTTTTATTAAATGAGTGCGGCTGCGCTTATATTCCCGTATCCACGGTGCGAGGCTGCTCGCTGCGAATGATCCATTCGGACTGTGGATACCGGGGTTGCTTGCTGTGAGACGTAGTTTCTATTTGTCAAATGTCTAAAAATGACAGCTTCAAACGTGACATTTACCGAAATAGCGGGATATTCAAAATAACACCTCCCATTGGAAAACCCTTTATTTCCGTACTTGTAAACACACCCAATGGTTTCAAGTTTCTGTTCTTGAGCCTATTTCGTCTCGATCATCTGGACCAAACATTGTTACTATATCATTTTGACATAAGTTTGTCACACGTTTTTTATTATTATTCCGTAATTAAATTCGATATTAGGATGAAATACCACTATTTAAATCTATGGGAGATGATTACCTTTCAGTAGGGTCCGGTAGCGGTCTTAGAAGAACAGAAGATTCGAAAATCATCACTTGGAACGCCAGACCTGGTTTAAAACACCCTCCTGGCTCAAGAGCAAGAATTACGTATTTTGTATCCGAATATTGAAGGTATTTATTCGAATAGTATTAAGTTTCAATTTTGTAAAAACGGCGAGGCAGGGTTTTTTCTACTGAGGTTTTTCCCTGCTCTGGTATCATACGACAGAATAGTATGGTTCCCCGTTTTGCACCAACCTCAGCTAGGGACTTTTTTGTTTCATGTAATGTATTTTGTTAGCTCTCAATTCAAAAGAATGGAAATTGATATGAATTTATAATTATAAGATTTTGTAAGTGGGCAGGATAAAAAAAATTAAGATGTGTTACTATGAAAGTGTATTGTCAGTCAGAAAGAAATAAATTTTAGAAAAGTCACAAAATTGCTTCACTAGAATCCACCCTGAAAAGAGTCCAATAATTCAATACAAAATAGTTCAAGAGTTTGTTTGGGTCGTGTAATTTCATAACCAATTGAAATTACAATTAAATTAAATAAGAATTACACGATACCATATCAATTGGCGCCCAACGTTGGACTAAGATTCAATTTACAAATAAATTTCATATAGGGTAAAGTGGTATAAAAACGAGACAGGCTAAACTTTGGGTAAAAACGAGACAATAGAACAAATCGTGCTAAAATAGGTTCAATCAAAATGAAAATATCCCACAAACGAAGTTTGATGTTTCCGTTATATATTCCCATATTGAAAACTTGAGAAAAAAATGAAACCAATGTTTTAAAAATTGCATTACTAAACCCCTTCAAATATAACCTTAAAACTTTTCGGTGGCGACTGAAAACTTTCCTAATAGCGCTTAAGTCTTGTTCGCACTACGCTAGTAGCTTAGTCGAGCCGCTAGAAATTTAGTAGCTACTCTCCATCCATCGTTCGCACTTTGTTCGAGTTAAGTTCACAAGTGAGTAGCGCTTTGTACGATGAACAACTAGCAACGCACGAACTCTGGTGCTATATTCTCGAGAAGTGATATTCGAAAACGTATACGAACTTCATTGCGCGAGTCCCTCTTTTACCTGCAAAAATGCACACCGCGCAATGAAGTTCGTATACGTTTACGAATATCACTTCTCGAGAATACGGCACCTGACGTGATTTCTTCCGCCCAGCGAAACGACATCACCGCGGCAAATGATATTACTAATGAACTCGAATAAACTGATCGGTTCGGACCTTAGATTATTTATGTGTAAATAATCTAAGGTTCGGACCTATCTAGTCCGTGAGCGAGTGAAGAGTATCGCGTGGTGGGGACTCTACTCGCCCGATAAAATAGAATCAAATGGATCGACTCGACTAAACTACACACTAATCTACCCGACTAAATTCTTGGTGTTCACACACGTTTAGTGACTAAATTTTTAGCTCCTCGACTAAACTACTAGCGTAGTGCGAACAAGGCTTTACACTCGAAGTCGGGTACGCTCGTAGTTAGTCGTATTCCCGCAATATATCATGTTGTGTAAAGGCGAATCTAGTACATTGCCATATTTGTCGCGTTCGTGCGCCAGATGCATCGGTAATAAAGGCGAAAAACGAGACAGGTGTTGGTCGAAAAACGAGACAACATTGGGTGAAAAAAGGAGACAGTGAACCGTAAGGATGCCTAAGGCCTATGTTAAAAAAGTACGACCATACACTGAAGAAGATATTAAGAAAGCTTTGGAGTCGATTGAGAAAGGAGAGTTAACATTTCGGGCGGCCAGTAAAAAATATAAAATTGACAAATCGGTATTAACACGACGAAGAGCTAAACCTGTGACTACTCAGGGAAGAAAGACTGCTCTATCATATGAAGCAGAAAAAGACAGTGATAAAATTAAAATAATGGCAAAATGGGGCTTCGCCTTAACTAAGAAAGAGATTCAACAAACTATACAGACGTACTGCATAGAAAATGATGTAAGAAATACATTTAAAAATGGCATGCCTGGAAATGATTGGTTTAGGGCATTTTGTAAACGTCATAGACTTAGTCAAAAGAAGCTTGAACAACTGGGAAAAGTCGACGCACGGCAACTAGCGATCCCTTTATCATATATGGATTTTATAAAATATTAGAAGAAACCATCAACCAACTTCACTTAGAAAATTGTCCAGGCCAAATATGGAACTTAGACGAAACGAGCTTTTCATCAGACCCAAATAGAGTAAAGGGTGTAGCTGAAATAGGACACAGGAATATAGAAGTTCCGGAAAAGAAAATACAACTGTTATGGCGTGTATATCAGCAGCTGGCGTGTTACTACCACCCTTAATTATTTTTCAAGGAGCGCATCTGTGGACCAGCTGGAAAGGAACCAAAGATTTGCAAGATACGTTTTACGCGTGCTCGGAAAAGGGTTGGATGACGACAAATATTTTCCAAGAATGTTTCATAAATTTTGTGCTTTAATTAAGGAGAGGCCTCAAATAATCATCATGGACGGCCATGTAACTCATTTGGATAAGGGTACCATTGAACTAGCGATCAAGGAAAATATTACATTATAAGACTTCCAGCCCACAACTGATATCTTGCAGCCATTAGATAAATGTTGCTTTGGTCCTCTTAAATTGAAGTGGAATATTGCTTTAATAGAGTGGCAACGGCTAAATCAGCGAAAGCTAAGTAAAAGTGAATTCTGCGATTTATTGTGTGAGATATGGGGATATGGCATTACCGAACAAGTAATAAAGCATGCCTTTGCTAGCACTGGATTGTACCCTTGTAACAAAGAGAAATATCCAATCCATCGATTGGACCCCGAAAAATTTAAGAGATATCAAAACCAAGGATCCAACTCTGAAAGGCCGACCGATGTTTTGAAGATGACCCGGAAGCGGAGATTCTGCCCTTGGTGGAAACAACCAATACAATTGTTGCTATTGAAGGACCCTCAGTGAAAATGAATGTCGATAATCCATCAACGTCGCCAAAAGCTTCATCTTCAACAGGCAACGAGCGAGTTTCGTTTGAGACATTATTGCTGTCAAAAATAAAAAGAACAACCCCATCCACTCGAAAAAGAAAGAAAATTGAAGGCACTGTTTTACATCTAAGGAATTTCTGAGTCAAATTGAACAAAAGGACAAGAAAAATGTTACAAAAAAAAAGGTTAAGAAAAACAAAAAACCAATCGTTACTGAAAGTGAAGATGACGAGGACTTAGAAAGCGTTAATTAGACGATGAAAGTGACATTGAAAATCTTGCCTTGCAAGATATTATTGATAACGAAGAGAACTGGAGCGACTTCGAAGAAGATCTTGCCCTGCAAGATATTGTTGCTAACGAAGAGGACTGGATCGTCTTCGAAGATACCAAAGATATGAAGAAGGTAACTACATCTTGGTGAGATTTGCAACAAAGCGTAATACTGTTTTCTATGTGGCACAAATTGAAGAGCTTGGAGAAAGAGAAGTTGATGTTAGATATCTTCGACGCAACGGTCAACATTTTGTAGAGCCAGTGATCGCAGAAAAATATTCTGTACCTTTGACTGACATTAGAATGCCAACTTCCTGCACCAATTGTTCAGGGAGGGACACAACGCACTGCTAAACAGTTCCTATTCAACATAGATTTCGATAAATATAATGTTAAATAATAAATTATGTATCAATATTAATATTTACTTTTAAGATTACAAATTTCTGATTTTATGTTCTTTTTTCTGTATATTAGAATCAACTTTGTGTTATGATATCTTTGAGGGTCCAAATTTTATTAATTTGCTAAATAAAAAAAAATTAAAATCGTTACAATTGCTTATTTATTTAACCTTCTTTGTCTCGATTCAACCCAACCTTCTGAATTGATTTAATGCACGTAAAAGAAGCATGTCTCGTTTTTTGCCCAAGTTGTCTCGTTTTACCCAAATCGCAGGTTAAAAACGAGACTGGCAATTTTAATTTGTATCATGGATTTTCCAGAAATTTCCAAAAATTATTACTGCTTTGTTTTATACATGTATGATAGTATATAACAAAAAATTTGCGAACCGTTTGGACAACTCCTTTTAATGAAAACATGTAAAGTTTTAAAAGATGTATCGTTTTTACACCACTTGACCCTACGGTAAGAAATGGAAACTAGGAGCAAAACCATGATTGGGGAAAAAGGAGATGAAGAAAACGATAAATTCAATATTATATTAGAAGAAATAAGGAAAATGACTTTGAAAATGGAACAGGATAAAAAAGAAATGGAAAAAAGAATTGTTGAAAGATTAGAAAAAAAAATTGATAACACTGTAAAGGAATTGAATAACAGAATGACAATGATCGAAAATAAAATGGAAAAAAAATGAATGAAAATTGATAATAATTAATCAGAATTTCACAACAAGAATCAACCAAACCTAATACATATGGAGCAATTCATTTAGGGGAGAATAAGCTAATTTTCAATGGAATAATAAAAAGACAACACCCAATTCCATTCATCAAATATTTAGAGAATAAAGAGGCAATATTCAAAACTTCATAGTTTTTAAAGAATTTATCAGGAGTACTTTTGCTCAGTTGCAGGAACGTCCATTAAAATTTAAAGGTCCATTAAACCCTTAATCCTCCATTAGTTCCTTGTAATAACGGAGGATTAAAAGTTTAATGGACCTTTAAATTTTAATGGACGTTCCTGCAACTGACACTATGTCTGAAGAAGCTTGTTATGGTTCAATAATAAAGAAATGGAGATAGATACATTTCCAGATTTCAAAAAAAATTTTGGAATATTTTTGGGATCTGCCCAACAGAAGGTGATAAAAAATGAATTGTTCAGTGGAAAATTAATGAAGTGAAAGGAACAAGCTATCACAGATATGCCATGCAATTATATAGTGTAGCCCAATATTTGGATGCTAATTTTTCAGAAGAATACATAGTGAGTTTAATAATTCAACATTTCGAAAATTTACAGGATGTATTACTGTTGTATGATTTCAAAAGCATGGACAAATTATGCCAGTTTTTAATTAGCCAAGAAAATAAATTGAGGAGAAATTATCAAAAAAGAAATTTTACCAATAATAGTAACGATTTGGAAAATAATAGGGGACATGGTTATTGGCAGAGAAACCAAAATGGACAAAATCCAACAAATGTAAGATATGAAAATAGGAATAATATGAACTACAACCAAAATAGATATAATCAAGATAATAGGGGACAACAATATTCAAGACAAAGAGAATTAGATCGATATGGAACACAAAATGAAAGGAGGAATGAAGAAGACAGTAGAAGGATTAATCAAACTAATTGTAGCAGTGATATACAAGAAAATCCAGACAGATTATTAGATCAAAATTTTGAATAATGCACCTATCAAATTATTTACACAAATCAACATCCAAGAGAATTATTAGTTTAGGGGATAATATAAAAAAAATTCTTATAGCTCACATAATTAAAAATTTATCAATTCTTATCAACACTTATTTAGTTTGAAAATCAATAATATTTATTCGTTTTCATTAAGTCATTCAATGAATAAATATTATTATTTTGGGGAATTTGTTATGGAATTGATATGAATTTATACATAGATTATAGAGTATACTATATAATCTTTGAATTTATAATTATAAGATTTTGTAAGTGGGCAGGATAAAAAAAAAATTAAGATGTGTTACTATGGAAAGTGTATTGTCAGTCAGAAAGAAATAAATTTGAGAAAAGTCACAAAATTTGCTTCACTAGAATCCACCCTGAAAAGAGTCCAATAATTCAATACAAAATAGTTCAAGAGTTTGTTTGGGTCGTATAATTTCATAACCAATTGAAATTACAATTAAATTAAATAAGAATTACACGATACCATATCAATATTTATATTGTTACATCAATTCCAGAGCAACTCGCTTATTTCATAGACACCCCGGTTCGAATCGATCTTGAGTTGCGAAGAAACATGAAAGGAAAATAAATTATTTCCAGATGATTTCCAAACAAAGCTTATGTACGAGCACCTTTCAGCTCAAGTCCCGGTGGACACGAAAGCTTGCTATTTATATAATTAGTGAACGTGCTCTGAGCAGACTTCCATTATAATAGAACGCGAGATGAGCTGACTGAATACGAATGCTGCACTTGAATAACTTTGGTAGTTTCCCGAATAATGCTGCTGCATCCAGGCTTGATAATTAGGGCGTATAGTTGGCTTGCTATCATGTTGGGCTGCATAGGAAATTATAATTTAAATTTTGATGAGAAAGTTGGTTCAGAGTTACGCGAAATTTAGTTCAAGGCCGAATTTAGAGGGTTTGTTGAGTGATCTGACCTTGTAAAAGAGCCAGATAATCTGTTTTACATCTAGTTACTGAGGGAAATTGGAAAATTTTAAGTTCTTGATGAGTTTTTCTGTTGTACTAGGTTTTTCGATATGCTTTGACCTTCCAGTGGACTTAAAAATAATAGAGATACAAGAAATATTATGTACGTAAGTTCTACGAAATCAATCCTTTTCGTGAAATGATGGTGATAGGATGCAGACCATATTGAATGCAATTTATTTTTTGGGGACTTGTTCCTAGATAAACAACATTATATAGTTTTGCCAAATGTCTTTGAATTTCAAGTGTGAGCAGAGAGTGGGTCTCAAATCTCTCGGTTGAACTCAGTCATGATGAATCCTAGGTCAGAAACATTTTCTGTTGAGCTAGTGTGTCAGCCTCACAGACTAAAAAACCTTGTTGTTCTTGCCTTCTTCATCGAGTCTTCGGCACTCTTATATTAGCCTTGCGTCGATGAAATAGTAGTTCATTGCTTAAATAGAAGCTCGACTATCAGAATTGGTCTCTATGTCACTCTCGTGAAAGTTTCTTTCCAGGTTTCTCCCTATGCATCTTTCGATTGAAATTATATCTGTCTGAAAAACAGTCGAATAGGAGTTCAACGATGTTGAACACTTCGTTCTTGGTCTGTATAATCCAGCGCCGGCACCTATCGTGGTTTTAAAATCATCTCTATATAATTTGTCTGTAAAGGGTTTTCCAATAAGAGGTGTTATTTTGAATAGACCGCTATTTCGGTAGATGTCACGTTTGAAGCTGTCATTTTTTGTCATTTGACAAGTAAAAACTACGCCATTATTAAAAATGGAGCGAAACACGCTTCAAGAACGCATTGAAATTATTTAATTTAAATTCACTATAAAAATGGTGAAAATTTGACAGAGACGGTTTGTAAAACTCGAACATTGTTGGGTCGTCGTGAAGCACCTTGTCGGACCGCAATAAAGAAATTGGTGGAAAAATTCGAGCTGTTAGGACAAGTTAGTGATGTGAAGAATAAAACCCGTGCACGCCGCCCAAGAACAGCCGAGAATATTGCTGCTGTAGCCAAAAGTGTTGAAGAAAACCCAGGTTTGTCCATTCCTCGTCGAGAATAATATTAATCGATTGAAATCAACCAATATTAAACTCATAATTCGGAGCTAATCTCGTCCTCGCTCAAGACGAAATTCAAGGAAGTGGTATCAAACAGGGCACCTATGGATAGCCTTGTATCACTCAGAGCTATACTGTGCTGATGAGTCCTAATAAGGACGAAATGGCCATCCGTAGGTGCTCTGTTTGATACCACTTCCTTGCATTTTGTCTTGAAAGAGGAGGAGATTAGCTCTGAAGTATGAGTTCAATATCGGTTGATTTCAATCGATTAATATTATTCTCTGCTTTTACTATATTGATATTCCTGGCGATGTTACGCGTTAAATCTTTTCTCATTTTTTTTCATTCGATTTCACACACTGTATAACATGGCATAGATAGAACCAAATCCAATAATCCACTGACAAGCCCACTCAAAACCAAACGCTGCAACCTGTTATTTTCAATTTCTGCTAATTTATTCACCCACCTCAAACCAACTTTCCAATCTAATCTACTCTCCGAAACTCGAAACGAATCATTGCGAGAGGATGGAAATCCAGAAAATCCTTGAATTAGATTAAAACCGATTGAAAATCGATCCAACACCTACCAACTTTGAGCCCACGCGATTACAAGTTGCGCCTCTTGAAGAGGAAAACGGTCAGGAATTTAGGATAGACAATGTATTTTCCTGGAAATTGGTTTCTGATATTGGATAAGTTGTTCATGGAGGGCTGTTTCGATCGCAAAACAAAAGAATTCGTTTCAGTTGAACATAATAGGTATCGACCTGAGATCCAATCAGATAGTTAATTTCAAGAGGGTTTTTCTTTATGTTCGGGGTTGAACAATCCTAGTGTTGCAATCTGACTGTTGGATGCTCTTACGTAAAGTTTTACATATTAGAGGATTCATCTAGGCAAAAAGTCGTGAAACATTTTCGCGTGAATACTTTAACAATATTCGACGTTGTTCTGCAGGCACAAATGATTTTCGGACGATCATAAGAGACTCAAAATGAGTGATCTTAAAATCTTCTGATCTAATCCTTCCCAGATTTCTCAGAGTTGAATTCCTAAGTCATTTAGAGTAATTGGATGATTTTCTGAACTTCTCAGCTTTCTATTGAGGTCCCAAACCTGCTCATTGGGATTGAGATCTGGACTTCTTGCTGGCCATTCCATTCGAGAGACTTCAACCTCTTCAAGGTACTCCTGAACGATGCGCGCACGATGGGGTCTGGCATTATCGTCCATAAAGATGAATTTTTCACCAATGTATGGGACAAATGACACTACATGCTCTTCAAGAATGTTCCTTATTTACCTATCAGCATTCATAGCTCCATTATCAACGACCACTAGGTCTGTGTGAGCAGTCAAAATATTCCACCCCATACCATAATCGATCCTCCCCCGAAACCAGTAGTATTCAGGAAATTGCACTGAGCATATCTTTCATATGGACGTCTGTATACAAGGAAACGTCGAATACAATGGTAGAGGCAGAATCTAGACTATCTGTGAAGAGAACTCTTTCCCATCAGCCTCTTCCTAATGGATATGCTCTCTCGCAAAATCCAAACGCGCCCTTCGATGGGCTGGGGTAAGAGCTGGGCCTTTTGCCGCGACACGAGGTCTTAAATCATATTCTCTGAGGCGATTTCTTATTGTCTGAGTGCTAATTTGCACCTCATGAGTTTGCTCAAGCTGATTTTGAAGGAGGCGAGAGGTTGCAAACCGTTGTCTCAACGAAAGAAAACTCTCAATTACGTTCTTGAATGGCAGTTGTTACCCGTGGTCTACCCGTCCTGGTCTTCGGACATTCACACCTGTCTCCCTGAATCGCTGCAACATTCTGGACACACTTGTATGGGAAACTCCAAACCTTTCTGCAATTCTTGTATATGCCCACCTTTCTTCTCGCAAAACTACCTCTTGGGCACATTCCTCTTGTGTAAAATTGCGTGTTTCGCGTTGCATAGCGATCGAGCGTAGAAAATCAAACGAAAGAAAAACTATTGATCACTAGAATTGATCGAGAACAACTGATTTCAGAATGGAGCAAATACATTCAAAATCTGATAATCTCATCTTTTGTTATCCTGCTGGAAAAAAAAACTCTGTGTTGAAGACAACGTTGAAAGTGGATACCTATGCATGCATAATTCTAATGAAAATAATTATCATTGAGAACACCTTCAGTTATAGAATAAATTTGAGATTTACATAATGTGCGTTAATTTTTTTGCCCAGTGTAATTTCAGTATCTAAAAGGCGTAATTTTCTTGTCTAAGACATTCGCAATGGCGACGATTCCGTAAATGAGTGAACAGGAGTTTCCCGACATAATCTACTTTCGCCAGTTTCTGTTCAGCCAATTTTTATTATATGCTTCCTAAGACAACAATGTCCTGTTAGAAATCCAGGAGGAGGCGTAACTTATTCTTACTGAGATCCAAATACTTTTTGCCCTGTATTGTAAGCATCTAATGGCTATTCCTTAAATTTATATCGATGCATTTCCCAATCAATTTTCACGAATCCCACTCACGAAAATACATTTTTCTCATCGAACAAGTGATTAAGGTAACGCGAAAATGCTTTACTCTCATCAGCAAACACTTTTTACGCCCGATCTCATCTCATCTCGGCTTCCAAACGCGCAAATCACCCGATCAATCTCTGGTTATGATGTTGAGTATACCCCCACATCCTATCTAACAAAGAAGCGTGGAAGAATAAGGGGGAAATGAACCAGGACGCTCCGATACCACCACTTTTCCAATTTTTCTTGCTGCCATAAGCAGCGAAGGAAGGTCGTTATTGCTTCATAAGCAATCCCGAACCCTATAAGCTGTCTCGTTGAACTAATTACTTTGTACGTTCTGGAATTAATGGCCATCTTTCGTGAATTGATTATACACTGCTCAACAATTGATAGGGATCCACTTACTTGTTCTGAATTTATTTCTGAAATATTCGCTCCAAGATTATAAATTTAGTCAGATATCAGAGTATTTTCAGTTGATAATATGGTTCACTTGAGAAAAGAATGCAAAAATGGAAGGTTGGAGAAAAAAAGACTCTATTAGGAACACTCAAATTCTGTGTTTGAATAACATAAAAATTTTATGATGAAACCACAAGAAGGCTGAAGTTTCGGTTAAGCTAGTACCTAGTTGGTCCCCCACGAGCTCGTCTCAAGCATTTTACCCTACGAGCATACTTTCGATCAAACGATTTATAAAATTTTGTGGCAAATTCGTCCAAATATCCCGTAAAGCGTTAGAAAGGTCCTCCAGGTTATTGATCGGTTGTTCTTAGGTTGACAATTGTCTAGACATCCCAGACCAGACATGTTCGATGCAATTCATGTCTTGAGAGCGAGCTGGCCAGTCCATCCTATCAATAACATGAGTTTCTAGCGCTTCATTAACGAGACGACTACAGTGTGGACGGGCATTATCGTCAATTAAAATGAAATTCTCGCCCATGGCAGCCGCAAACGGAACAATTATGGGTTCAATAATCATATCGTGATATCTCTGGCTGGTCATGGTGGTGTTCTGCAGAACAACCAACTCTGTGCGTTGGTTCAAACAAATGCCTCCCCATACACATATAGAACCTCAGCCAAAAGCTGTTGTGGGTACCATAAACTGTTCTGCATACCTTCGAGCTCTTTTCCTCCAAGCAAGAATACGTCCATCGGAGTTGACCAAACGAAATCTAGACTTATCCGTTAATAAACATCGGCTCCAATCTTCATGTGTCCAATTGCGGTGCTCCTCAGCCCCTTGCCGTCGATGAACCCAGTGTTCTCTATTCAAACGGGTATGTTGTACCCTCCTACGTGGTCTCAAACCACGAACATATAGTAGTCGTCTTACAGTCTGGTTCGATATTAGAACTCCTGTTGCAATTCTCAGTCATCTATTGAGCCGCGACGCCGGGTAAGTGGGATTTCTCCTCCTAGCATTGAGGATCAAAAGACGATCTTGGGCAGCTGTTGTACTGCGCTGCCGACCTCCCCCATGAACATAAGCTACTGAGTCTTTCTGGATGAACCTATTCCAAGCCGGACTCACGACACTTTGCGAAACATTCAACCGCCGGGACAGTTCTCGCTGGGACAACCTTCCTGTATCCACCGTATGATTTGGTCCAGTTGCACAGGAGCCAAACGTCTTCTCGGCATGACTGATAAGCTGATATTGTTCTCATTTTTTCAATTATTGTCACCTTATGTGTTTGAACGAGAGAAAAAACAGATTTAATAACAAATACCAGATTGCTTTTCACTCCACCTGTAACAGCTTACAGATAATAATCGATTTTTGTGAACAAGAGCCGATGAAGTGAGGAAGACTTTGATATAATCAACTCAAAACATCTTACTTTTTCCTTAGAGAACATATAATGTACAGATATTCACGAGATAACTTGAAAAAAATACAAATGAAGAGAAGTTCATAAGTGATTCCTAGCAATTGTTGATCAGTGTAGTTAGGGTTCCGGAGTTATTGACCTGTTTTGTACATTTCTCAATACTCTGCATTTCTTTGATTCCTATTCATCTGAAATTTGCTCTGCTGTAAGGTCGTCATTGCTTCATAAAACAAACCAAACCCTACAAGCTGTATCATTACACTTGTTGCTCTGTGGGTACGTTCTGGAACGAATGGACATTTCTATTTCTTAAAAGTTGATAACTTATAGAGGGGTTCGGAGTTATAGATTTGTTTCACAGATTTTCCATGATCTTTTCATTAACTGGAGGGGTTTCCAATAAGAGGTGTTATTTTGAATAGCCCGCTATTTCGTTAGATGTCACGTTTGAAGCTGTCATTGTCATTTTTTGAAATTTGACAAGAAGAACCTACGCCATTAATAAAAATGGAACGATACAGGCTTCAAGAACGAATTGAAATTATTGAAATTCATCATAAAAATGGTGAAAATTAGGCAGAGACGGTTCGTAAACCTCGAACATTTTTGGGTCGTCGTAAAGCACTCTGTCGAACCGCAATGAAGAAGAAAGAGGTGATTACAATTGGCCACCAAGATCTTGTGATTTAACACCTTGCGACTTCTTCCTTTGGGGAAACGTGATAGAGAAGGTCTACGCCAATAACCTAGCGTCGATTCAAGACCTCAAAGATGGAATTCGAGAGGCTATCGAGGACATAGTGCAGCCACTTTGCGATTTGGTTATAAAAAATTTCATTAAAAGGATATGGTCCAGTAAGCGTGGTCGTGGTGGTCATTTGCCTGATGTTATTTTCCACTATTAACGGCATATCTTCTTCTTCATAACGAAATAAACATCCGATCATTTGTATTGAAAAATTGCATTTTTCTTTGAGTATCAAAATAACACCTCTTATTGGAAAACCTTTTATTATTCCCCTTCAACTGAGATTCAGAAGGACAATTGCTTTGCTGACAAAGCTCTGATGGAAGTTTCTTTTCTGATTCATGAGAATATAAGCTGTTTCGTTAAAACAGATAATCCTTTTGTCTTGAACTGATCGCCATTACTGAATAATTGATTAAACTTAAGGCTTCCAGATTTATTGATCTGTTCTACAAATTTTCCAATTCCGAATACTTTTGTTACACCCGAAGTTAGATATTAAGAAGGAAAATTGTTGTCATAAGCAACGTTCGTTGGAAGTTCGTTACTGCTACGAAAGAAAATCGAGTCCCTTCAAGCCTGTCTCGTTACAGTAATTACTATTTACGTTCTGGAAAGAAATAACTGAATAATTAAAATATACTTTGGTGGTTCTTGGGTTATTGAACTGTACACATTTTCCAATACTTTTTCATAACTTTTATTCTGATTCTTTTGAAATAAGAATGAAAAGCCGTTATTGCTTTTTAAACGAAGGCTTGACCTATGAGTTTCTCTTCGAATTAATTCTTCTTACATTCTGAAATCATTCAGGAAAAAAACAATGATTATATCATAAGTACCTAGTTTATTTAGTTTATTTTGAAAATGGGGCTACAGTTCACTTCGACCTCAAGGTTTATTGTGTCCCCTTACGAAGCTGTTCTGTCCAAACCCTTCACAGCTCGCTTTCCAGTTCCAGAGATATAATGAAATCTAATATCTGTGAAGACTTCAACGAGGCTAGTTACTCACTCTCATAAGTTTCTCGCCCAAGGCATTCTATCCTTAGGCTCGCAATGCCTAGACATTCCGTGACTAGGTGAATGGGATTTTCTTCCTCCTCCCTACAGAACCTACACTCTCGTCAGTGTCCGATAATCCTATCCTCAACAGGAGCTTCCTGAGGCGACAGTGTCCTGTAAGAAAGCCAGTGAGGAGGTGTTATTGCTTCTTACGGAGATCCAGATATCTTTTGGAT
Source organism: Propylea japonica (assembly GCA_013421045.1). Classification (NCBI taxonomy): domain Eukaryota; kingdom Metazoa; phylum Arthropoda; class Insecta; order Coleoptera; family Coccinellidae; genus Propylea; species Propylea japonica. The sequence continues at coordinate 11,666,913 of CM024248.1, read as the reverse complement.
CCCGCTGCTTCAAAGTTTCCGAAGGAACTTAGTGGAACGATCCATCCCTGGGAGATTCCACCAGAGTTTTTTTCTCTCGGCTTACTCCTTCTCCAGAAACTCCTGCTTATAGTTACATTAAACATATACACCTCAGAGTAAGAAATAAACAAACAAACAAACAATTATTTCTTACTCTGAGATATACACAGATTCAAAAGACGTAACTTTTCTTGCCTACCTCATTGGGTTTGTTCCGGCACTCCCAGATCATTTTAGAGTCGATGACGAAGCAGCTCAGTGCTTCAATAGCAGCTTGACTGTCTGGGTGAATGGCTATATCGCACTTCTGATAGTTTCATTCCAGATTTGTAACTAGACATCTTTCAATAGCTAAGATTTCCGCTTCAAAGACGCTCAAACAGGAGCCTAGCGAGTTTCTTTCATAAGTACCTAAGAAAAGTCGTTTCTAATTCGAAAGCATATCAGAACCCAGAAGTCATTCTTATGTTTTCGAACAAAAGTGCATAATATCCTGGGTTTTATACATTTTCTGATAATTTTTCATCTGTGATTTGGTATCTAGAAGGATGAATATTGCCATGAGAACCGATGGAGGGTGTTTACTAATCCATAAGTAAGGTGAGTCCCTATGGGCTATCTCGTTACATTAATTACTCTATACGTTCGGGAAGTAATTGTGGTATTAGAATTGAATAATTGATTATACCCAGGGGTTTTGAAGTTAAATGCACTTATGAAAGGTTCTAACTTCTTCATAAGCGAAGAGAGTCTCTGGAGATTGTCTCTTGAAACTGATTTCTCTTTGAGTTCGAGAGCTAATGATCGATTGTTTCTTAAAGTTTCTTATTTGTTTCTTCTTTATACTTGTTCCAATATTTCATAACTACAATCTCTATAATCACTTGAACAAAAAATTCAAGACTATGAATGACAAGCAATTCAAAAGTCAGATCAAATTACTTCAGATCAACAAGTGTTGAAGAATAATAAGATATGTTATGTTAAAATCAAAATTTCTTTTTCTTTTGTTTTTGTTCTTTACTATGATAATTTTTCTGCAGAAATTGTCTTGACGTGTCTTATACATTTTATTAATATCTGAATGTATTCGAAAGGACAATTATCTTATATAGTCCGTTCACAAAAGGTTGAGCCGTCGGTTGGCCATGGAAATTTGGCATATTTCACTGTGTAGATTAAAATTTGGGTTATGTTTTTTATTTTCTTGTCAGATTTCTACGCAATGTTGTCAATATAGCATAGAGTTGTCAGATAACTCGCAAGCTCGTCAGACGAGGCCGGGTACATTCGGCAACGTTGACTTTATTTTACTTTATGTTAGCAAATACTGCCAACTTCAGATAAATACAGAGACGCCTACTATGTGCTCAACCTTTCGTGAACGGACTATATATAACCGTTTGATGAAGAAGTTCTCAAAATATCACGGTTATCAAATAATATTGCAAGTGTAGAGTAAAATGTAAACGAGTCACCATAGATTACCTAGGTAATGCAAGGGCACAGAGATGAATACCTTATCAACAAATCAATGTCATTCTACTATAGTTTGAGTGAAGTTATATCGGATGCATAGTCCGTTCACGAAAGGTTGAGGTTGATAATTTGACATATTCCACTGTGTATATTGAAATTTTAGGTTATGATGTTCATTTTCTTGTCAGAGTGATACGCAATGTTGTCAATATTGCATAGAGTTGTCTGATAACTCGCAAGCTCGTCGGACGAGGCTGGGTACATTCGGCAGCATTGAATTTATTTCACGTTATGACAGCAAATACTGCCAACTTCAGATAAATAAAGAAACGCCTACTTTGTGCTCAACCTTTCGTGAACGGAGTATATTTGAAGAATAAACTGATATATCATTGACATTGAAATAACTATTCTTCATTACTTTATAAAGCTTCTCTAAGAATAACTTGAAACCATCTGAGACAAACTCAAAAGGAAGCAATAAATGAGAAGGAAATACTGACTTAGCAACACACTACAGTCAATTCTGGTGAAAAATTATCTTTGTCCTTAGCAATTCTTCTGATATTCAAATGAAGTTGCTCTATAACCGTGTGAAAGGAACCCTCACTCCAATTTCTGAGGTTCATTAAGGCCCTGAAGAAAGAGGAGGAGAACTGAAGGGGACACAAAAGACCATTAGTGTTAAATCATATACACCATTTTGAACGAATTTTAACTAAAAAACCTGTTTTTACGTCTCCATATTATATTTTTGATCGTTTGTTACCCAATTCAGCAACTTTTTCGTCTTCAATTCACTACATTTGCGTGCCTCAACTCAAATACGCAATGAACTGACATTTAGGCCAGGTTTATATGAGTGTTAATCCTTCAGATCCCCTTTTCAATTCATCATCTTCAAAGTTGAACCCTCTCTCTTTCAGTTTTATCCCATCTAAATAAATTCGATGTTGTCAAAACGCCAAAATAAATAGAAATGATCAATTTATCAGCAGTGATCGATGCCAGCGATCCTGGAATAGAAACAGTGACACCATGATAAATTACATTAGAAATCCACTCTCTAGGAAATTCGCCATAGTTCTTCCCGTTCGACAGACTACATTTAGAAATTAAATTAGCCAGTTTTTTACGCGATATTCAAACTGGAGAAACGAATATATTCGACTAATAATTACTGTAACTGCAGTTTCAGTTATTTAGTAATATTTGATTATGCTTTTCTCTATTAGGTATTTGGCTCTGCATTGCACACCTTATTTCATTCTGCGAAGACTTGATTATTTTTCTCTACCGTATGGACTTAACCTGTTTTTAAGCCCCCAAATGATATTTCTGATCGTTTGTTGAAACCAATTCAACCACTTCTTCACCTGTTTGATAAAGTGAATCCTAAAATCCTTCTATTGCCCTTTTTTTCTTCTGTGATTGATAGTTTGATAGTTTAGAAGGGGTAACAGTTCACTGCGACCTCAAGGTCTATTGTGCCCCCTTACAGAGCTGTTCTGACCACATCCTTCACAGCTCGCCTTCCAGTTCCAGAGATCTGATGAATCCAATATCTGTGAGTTCAACGAGGCTAGTTCCTGGCTTTTACAAATTTCTCGCCCAAGGCATTCTCTCCTTAGGCTCGCAATGCCAAGGCATTCCTTGACTAGGTGAATGGGGTTTTCTTCCTCCTCCCCACAGAACCTACACTCTTCACTCTTCGACAATCCATCCTCAAGGTGAAATTCGTGTGTCCTCTTTGGCAAGTGTATTGGCCTCATCGTTTCCTTTGATTCCCGAGTGGTCGGGAACCCAGGTTAAAAAGACCTTATTTTTCTTGCCTACCTCATTGAGTTTGTTCCGGCACTCCCAGATCATCTTTGAGTCGATGACGTAGGAGCTCAGTGCTTAATAGCAGCTTGACTATCTGAGTGTATGGCTATATCGCACTTCTGATAGTTTCTTTCCAGATTTATATCTGGACATCTTTTATATGTTTTATTTCGAATTTCACTCTATTTAGGCCAGGTTATGTGGGTTTACTACTTCTTCATATCTCTCTGAAAATGACATATAATAAGAATACAATTGTTGTAATAAAACCTATGGAATGGAAATCATCTCTAAAACAACGAGTTTTATGGCAATGCCTCCCGAAACGACGATATGAAGAAGAAAATATGACGAAAACTGCCGAATAAAGAGAAATTGATCCCAATCGTGCCACTTTTCCCGCTGTTGATACAGACAAAAGGCCTATGGAAGATCGTTACTGCTTCATAAGCAAAGTGCGTCTCTTCAACTGCGCGACTCTGCTGGGAAACTGTAACTTCCCCATTAACCTAATTACTCTTTACGTGCTGGAATCGCATTTTCCATTACGCCGAATGAATTAATTTCCTTTGGGATGCGGCTAATTGAAAACTGTTGGATGTACTGGAGATGGTTGACAAAAATTCGTGTTTTGAATGGAACACGCAAACAAGAGTTACTGCGTTAAGCTGGATGATACTAAGATCTGTTTTCTTGTGAGCTTGAGAATTCTCAAAAGTGATATGAAACATAGATTTGTAGGAATACATTTTTTATCATTATAGTCTGGTAGATATCTGGTGATAAGACAAAAGGGATTGGACATCGAGATAGTAATCCCAAGACTCAGGTGGAAGATACCATGAGGTAGGTACTTACTCAGAGAAGTAGCTCACGACACGACATCGCAGTATACACACATTGTGAAAAAAAAATCGCCACCCCCTATCAACTCTCACTTATTGAATGAAACATGAAAATTTTCGAGTGTGGTCTTCACTATCAATTTTAGAATGATAAACTGATCAATAATCTTATGCTTTCTTTCATAATGACACTGCACTTCTCACAAACCCTCAATTGAGACTGAAGTCTACCCCCGATCAGGACAGCCAGCCAATTTACCAATCTTTCAATCAAAGAACTATGGCGCACACAATGGAGACATCAGGAGGTCAGAAACTCCAATCTAATCGAAGGCTCATCATCAGAAGTAGAAGGCTTCAACCTTAGACGTAGAGATTGGATCAACCTGAATAGAATAAGAACTGGCCATGAAATATGCAAAAAGTCTTTCACGCTGTGGGGAAGAGCTGAAGACCCATAATGTCCTAGGTGCCACACTGCTGAACATACTGTCCTAAATATGGTGCTGGAGTGTCCGGATACCCGATTTAAGGCAGTCTACAGGACATTCATAATCTTACTCCAACAGCACTCGCCTAGTTGAGTTCGAGTAATTTGAGACTTTGACTTGCTTCATATTTTGACTTTTATTCTTCGGTCGAGTCACGATTCTGTTCAAACAACAAGAAATGTTTTGGACAGGTCTAGACAGACTAGAGCGACTCAACTCCGCCTAGAAAGTTGTGCCTTCTAAGTAGAAAACATTATTGAACTAAGTTTTGTTTCTCTGCCCGACGAATTTGAGGATCATTTCATTCATCAGGATGATAACGCCCAATCACAGTATCACACCGCACATAAATGGTTCAGAACATTGTTCAAGAGAACAATATTCAGAGAATTAACTGCCCAACAAACTCACCATACATGACTCCAACCTTCAACTTTCAGGAATTGAGTTTAGGGCCTTCAGGAAGAATGGAACGATATGCCTGGAAATTTTATTAATGACTTGATTAGTGGGATGCTAAGCTTGTTTTTTGGCAGTTGATTGGAAGAAGAAATGGTTGAATTTGGATTCAGTTGTGCAATAAGTATAATTAATCGAAAATATGAAAAATCGATTTTTGGCATTTCTGACGATGTGGGTATGCTCGATGGAGTTGTAATCAAGTTCAATTTCATAACTGAGAAATTGATCTTCATTTTAAAATAATTTATCCAAGTTTTCATTTTAAATTCGTGAATTTTTATTCCGTTCAGAATTAATTCAAAACAATCGAAAAAACCGAACATTTAGCGATTGATTTTGTTTTTCTTACAGAAAACATCGTAGAACCGTCCGCAAGAACAACGCCGATCGCCGATAAACGCCGTTTTTTGCATATACGTACGATAAGCCAGTTTTAAGATGTTTTCACCGAGGTACTCTCCTTAAATTTTTAACGTTTCTGCGCCTACCTTCTCCCCCCCCTCCGGAAGATTATAAAAGGCGGGGTTTCCCTCCATCGGTAATTAGTTCCGAATTATTTCTGCTTGAGACGAATACCTTTTTAATTAGTTCCGAATTATTAGTTCTGCAAATTAGTTCCGAATTATTTTCTGTTTTAGACGCATACCTTATTAAATTAGTTCCGAATTAGTTCTGCTTTAGACATATACCTTTTTGATTAGTTCCGAATTATTTTCTGCTCTAAACGTTTCTAGATTCTTCTAAGCTTCCAAACTTTCTGATTTTTGCTACCTTTTTAAAGTGAGTGCTAGTGCAAGCGAATTGTAAGTACCGAGCCGATTTACTACAGTCCTATTTTTAATCCTCGTTGAGTCTACCTAAATAGCTGTTCCGTCAGATTCCGTAATACCTTTCCTAGTTTGTCCAGGTGCCCGTAGTTAGTCTGTTTTCATGGCGTGTAAACTCATGGTCAGACCGAAGGGCTCAAGCGAACCACTGCTATAGTACGTTCAACCGAATAACAATCCTGCTCTGTCCCGATCCTTAGTGCCTGTAGTTAGTCTGTCCTTCATGGCGTGTATACCCATGGTCAGACGGAAGGCATAACCGAACCAATGCTGTAGCACGTTCGACATATCCTGTTCAACCCTCTAATTTCACCTGGCCAAACCCAACCTGTTTAGATGAGAAACAAGCAAAGTGGTAGACAACGTGGTGAATTCTAGGACTGAAAGAATATCGGACAAATATAACCGTTGTGCACTCTTATCCTGATCCCTTTTATCCCTGTTTTCCTGATATCATCATATATTTGAATTCACCGTATAAATTTAACCTACTTTCTATTCTGGCTGACTCGTACCGGGAAAATATTTGTTTCTTATGAAAGTGCTCGCGGTCAGACAAAACTGACCAATCTTATATTTTGTATTGATTTCATATAGCGCCTTATATCACTGTATTTTTGTATAACTATTTTCGCTATTTGAATAAATTGTGTAAATTACTCTATTTCTGATTTTCTCTGTTATCGCTAATATCTTAGATAACGAAGAACTCTGTCTCTGACTAGCAGCTGGCCTGGTAGGTTTGCTATTCTCCCTATAAGAAAAAAAGAATAGCTGGCGCTCGAGGTAAGTTTCACCAAGAAAACCACGTTACAGAGTATGCGACTATACACTCATTAAGACCTTATGCCAATTCTATCGGTGTTGTGTTCGGTGTCTCTCAGTGAATTGCCGTCATCAGATTTCTAGTGCAAATGTTTAGTCAATGCAACTAACTAAAGCTGCAGTAATAGTAATTTATCATTCGAAAATATTCGTTTCTCCACTCCAAAACCAGTAACAAGGTTGGGTACTGGCTAGGTAATTCAATTTCGAAATGTGGTCTGTCGAACTAATGCGAATTTCCTAGAGAGACAAGTTGATTTCGAATGCAATTTATCATGGTGTCACAGTTTGTTCTCCAGGTTCCCTGGCATCGATCACTGCTGATAAATTGATCATTTCTATTTATTCTGGCGTTTTGATAACGTCGAATTTATTTAGATGGGTTTAAACTGAACTTAAAGATGATGATTTGCAATGAAGCAACATTCACATAAACCTGGCCCAAATAGAGCGATATTGAATGAAGGGCATATAAAGAATACAGGAAAACTGGCACTGTTAGATTATTGCGATTATTGCGCAAATTGTAGTAATTTGAAGAATTTTACGTTTCGATTTATCATACATAAACTGCAATTGGTTTTAAAAAAACAATCAAAATATCCAACGTAGGCGTATAATGGCTACATTATAAAATAGTCATGAATGAAGAATAATAATCAAGTCTAGGCGGATCATAATAAGGCATTTCAATAGCCTTCAGTCTTCTAGCAAACAAAATTCATATTGCTTTGGAAATTCACATCGGAAACATAGGAAATTCAATGCATCAGAGAGAGAATTTAGCCGTGCAGCTGACCAGTGTCATAATGAAAAGATTCACGTGATTTGTAACTCTCTATATAAACGAGTGACTGTAATATTGTAGTTTGGTCCTCTCTCTTATCGTTGGGAATAACAGTTGTGGAAGGCGAGCTGTAGCGCAGTTTCGAAGACAGTTACGAAAATGATTTAGCCGAGACACTGACAGGACATTTTGAAACATAGATAAATTGAAAAAAGTAATCATCGTAATGAATACAATCTTCAATTTATAGGCTCACAGAACCTTCTTCATGCGGACTGGGATGATTTATTCAAGATGTTGCCTCCTTAAAGGAAAAGAATTTTTTGTTTGTCATTTTTTCTTTATCTTAAAACTGACCTGACAGTTTTTGTAGAAAAAGTGACAAGGGAAATCAGATTTAAAGTTAGTGGAGAGAATAGTTCGTATTTTGTAGTTTGGAGAGTAATAAAAGCAGATTTTTGGAATTGTGTATTATTTTTCAATTGATAGCGAACCCAAGTTTGTTACATTGGTATCAGGAGTTGGATCAGTTGAAATGGTAAATACACGGAGTACAAACTACGACAATATGGAAGCCGTAATGGAAATGATCAAACAGCAGTTTGCTGAGCAGGAAAGACAAAGACAAGATGACAAGCAGAAAGAGAAAACAAGAGGAGAAGGAACGATGTGATCAAGAGCAAATATATTTCGAATATATGTTCCAGAAAATCGTAAGACAATTTAAGGGAAAATAATATGCCGCCGAAAACAACGCTCCAAAAGATGAAGACGGAATGGAAAACTAATAATTTGGCATTATTATCATACAAAAGTACAGGCACTTTCATCATAAAGGTTTCTGACGAACAACAACAGTTGCTTGACGATCACTTTGTTTTGACTGACTTGATTGAAACAAATTGATGAATGGGAAAAGTCCTTGAAAGTAACAGTTGCGGTTATCGAAAAGTGTATGGATGTTCAGAAAAATGGATGTACCTGGTTTTTCACTATAATTTGAACCCCCCTTTAAGTTTGTTACTGAAGAAGATACAAAAAAAATGTTTCGTATAAAAGTTTCACGAAATCAACTGAGGTTTTTCGATATGAGTCCAGAAACTGAAATATATACAGGGTGATCAACATATTGAGGGCAACTTCATTTTTTCAAATGGAACACCCTGTATATTTTCCATGTTTGGCTAGCTCTTTTTTCCCCTGATTTCGAATATGTAATATATGTTGGTGAGTTGGTCTATCTTTCTCATTCTGAGCACCACAGAGTTTCAAATTTCAATAACAAAGTTCGTGAATATTTAAGTGGCCAATTTGATCTTTGGATTGGTGATGGCGCACCCATTTTATGGCCACCAAATAGTCCCGGTTTAACACCGTTGGATACGTTTTTATAGCCGTTACTGAAGGAAGAAATTTAGTTCAGCAATAATGACAATCAATGAAAGAGGAGAATAATATTAGTGATATAAAATCAACCAATATTAAACCCATAATTCGGAACTGAACTAGTCCCGTCAACGCACAAATAATGATGATAATATTGTAATAAAATAATAGTCTAAACAACTTGAGACAACTATTTATGAACTATGTGTATTGAAAGAAGGTGGTCATTTTGAGCAATTTTTTTAGTTGATGTTATTATTCATACCATACGTACTACCATAGTTCATCATTATTCATTGATTAAGTAATCGTTAAGTATTTATTCTAAAATAATACTTTTAAGTAGATTGTTTCGATATAAAGAATTTCGTAGGTATTTCACATATTTTTTCATTCGGTGTCATCATTTCAAAACTTTGAAACTCTGAAAATTGAAGAGACACATCCACATACGCATTTATATTCTAGATCAGGAGGAAATAGCATATCAAAAAAAGAAAGAATATACAGGACAGGGTGTCCCATTTGAAAAAATATAGTAGCATTCAATGTTGTTTACCCTGTATATCTTTTCATTGACCTTATTATAACTTCAAAAATGAGCATTTTCAGTAAACGCAATCTGCCACTTGTAAAATGATTACAGATCTTGGCAGGTGGTTCTTAAAATTTGAAACTTTGTGGTTCTCAGAATAAAAGAGATAGACCAACATATGTTACATATTCGAAATCACGGGAAAAAGAGCTGACCAAACATGGAAAAATATACAGGGTGTTCCATTTGAAAAAAATGAAATTGCTATCAATATGTTGGTCTCCCTGTATATATTTCAGTTTCTGGACTCGTATAAAAAACCTCAGTTGATTCCGTGAAACTTTTATACGAAACATTTTTTTGTATCTCCTTTAGTAACAAAGTTAAAGGGGGAGGGAGGTCAAATTATAGTGAAAACCCGGTACCTTGAGCCAATTTTTACAAGTGAAGTTTATAACCTGCCAGCTTCCTCCCGAAAGCAAGAAGTACAGATCAATGGAAAGAACATGGAGGAGAATCATGAGATCGTCATACGATCATCCAAATATTATAGAGTATTGTGGCGACAGAAAACTTCTGGAGAGTTTGAAAGACTGCAAACACGTGTTGGAAGTTGTGCAGAAGGGCCGTACTTAATATTTGGAAACGAAGAGGATGATCTTCCCAAGACTGTATTTCCCCAGTGATGACAAACTTCTAGAAATACTGTCTCATGCCAGAAATCTTCTGGGAATCTACAGAAAAAACTATGATCCTACCTTTTTGAGAATAACAATTTCGCAAACGAATCCGTCAAATTTGGCGACGACTTCGTGGTTGGACTACTGTTTCCATCACCTCTTTGCCCTCTTTATTCTCAGAACTCTGGCTTTGTCCTGAACGCAGCTCTTCTATTCGCTGCGTTCAAAGTTTGCGAAGAAAATTCCGCCGCGCTCTGTGCTCTTCTCGGTGGTCTTTTCTTCCTCTTCAAACTGGACTCGAGGATCTCTCCTGGTACCATCTTTCATGGCCGATCACATTGGACTCTTTCTCGTCCTCCTTCTTGTTGATGGACTGGTACAAGTTAAACATGGGCACAGAGAGAGGACGGACCGCGTGCTTTCTCTTGAAGAACAACATATGAACTGATACTTTTACGGGTTTCATCCTGTTACGGTAATTCCGTGATTCGTTGTTTGTGGATTATTGCGGATATTGTAGGGTTCCCTGTACGAACGGATTATTGATTTGCGGGATCTCGTATGGTCTATTATTCGTGGTGACAGGTCGTTTCATTTGCGCGTTGCGTTCATTGACTTACTCTGAAACGTAGACTTTGGGGAAAGCCCTCCAAGATGACAGGCATGTGGATGCTATTGATACACCTCACTGACAGGTTCGTGAGTTCCTCTAACTGACAGGTACATAGATAACTCAGGCAAGTAGACATGCCAGGCACGTGGACCTTAACAAAATACTATAAGAAACGATTCAAAAGCTATTAAGTATATTTTAGTTACCTCTGTTGTTCGAGGGATATAGGTTCAACCTCCAATTCAGTCGAAAACTTCCTTCAAATACAATATTCGCTATACAACAACCTACTAAACGAAAATGGTCAGACTACTGGTTCCAGATAGAAAATGTATGCATACCTAGAGGTGCAAGATAGATTCTGTACGGACTCCATGTGGAAAAGTCTGTATTTCCCAAAATATTCCAAAATACTTCTCAGGGAACAATGACACTCGAGATATAATCCCTCACAACGAGGATGAATCTATACCTTTTGAACTTCAAATTGAGACTAATCACATTCATATTGGGATTAAGCAAATTCAAAATGACATTAAGCAACTTCAAATGGTAAACACAATCAAATTGAGATTAAACAAATTCAAAATGAGAATAACCAACTTCAAAATGGTAAACACAATCGAATTGAGAATAACACATTCAAAATGAGACTAATCAATCTCATATTGGGAATAGACATTTCCACTTGAATTTGATACTGAATACAGGATGCGTAAGATTTGAAGGGGTGATTCCTCATATCATTTATGAAAAAAAGTTTCCATAAAAATGTAGGTCCTGAAATGCATTTTTTTTCCAAGATGAATGTGTTGAAGTTTTACTTAAAAACTGAATAAAATATGTGTACACCGCTGAGATATTTATTACAATTATTTTTGAATTCTTCGTTCAATTGGTAGTAAAACCTTCCACTTCTTGTTCGTGCGGGGCGCAGTTTTTATGTAAGAAAATTAAACATCTTTACACTTATTTGTCGTCACTTTAACACATAGTATGAGGGCTCAACGTTGAGATGTTTTATTTTTTTTCATGGAACGGTGCCCCACAGGAAAAAGGCAGAAAACATTCTTGTCACGAATTAAATTCAAATATATTTATTAGTTTAAAATACCTTAGTAGCGTAGCGTAGGTACCACTTATTTCGGCCAGTTTTTAAGTAAAATTTCAACACCCTGTATCTGGAAACAATGCATTTCTGGACCTACATTTGTTGGAACTTTTTCCATTAAATGATCTTAAATTTTCGCATATATTCAAAAACACCCTTCATATTGTCAAAATTATTTGTATACAGCATAAATCTGCTTTAAACATTCGCTGCTTCCGATCCTTTCATGTAACGCGACATAGTTATATACAAAACACACAAAATGATCTGATGAATACCTTTATTATTTGACAATATTTTTGGAGTATCAAAGTCAAGTGGAAATGTCAGTTCCCAATATGATATTGATTAGTCCCATTTTGAATGTGTTTATTCCCAATTAGATTGTGTTTACCATTTTGAAGTTGCTTAATGTCATTTTGAATTTGTTTAATCCCAATTTGAATGTGATTAGTCTCAATTTGAAGTTGAAAAGGTATAGATTCAAAATTCTCCGCACAACAAAATGCCGGCCTGACAGTCGCATAGAATTTTCCGGATGTTCAAGGTTCACAGAGTCTATCAATTGTCACAGCGAAGAAGAAGAAAAACACATCAAACCAAAATAATATAAAGCAATCATTACGGTACTGATAATCTACGCAGTTGACACCAGAGGAGGGCTTCTGTAAATCCATTTCTATAATTCTTCCACGATTTTCCGAAGTACTCTACTGAGGCCAAATAATTCCAACCACTGCTTCCGAACTACAAAATGACAACAACCACTAACCTCACAATTTTAAATAATAAACAAACCGTTTTCTGATGGAAAACAATTCGTGAAAAGGTAGGTAAACTAAGTGAATAATTACAACAATGAGGAAACTTTGAAAATGAACCACCCAAATAAGTTTACTAAATAATAATTTTCTAAAAAGATTTAGCAAATTTAGCAAAACTACATTTTATGATAAATTCATATTAATAACGTTACAATTCTCAATATTCCTTATAGCCTTGTTCGCACTACGCTAGTAGCTTAGTCAAGTAGCTAAAATTTAGTTACTGAACATTGGTGAACACCAAGAATTTAGTCGAGTAGATTAGTGTGTAGAGTAGAGTACCCCACCACGCGATACTATTCACTCGCTACGACCGTTTTTTAAACCGTCGGGTAAAAACGGCGTAGAAGAACGAAGTGAGTGGGGCCCAATAGACTGGCTTCACACATAATCCCAAAGAAAATAGTCCAATGGTGTCAAATCACATGATCTTGGTGACCAATTGACACATAATCGTTTCTGAAAATTATTCGTCCGGAATTTTGGTCCCAATAAATCAATTGTGTCATTCGCAAAGTGAGGGAGGTATTGAACCTTATATGCCTTCAGAACTAAATCCTTGTGTAAAATACGCCATGTTGTGGACACACTAACGCCCACTTATTGTGAACATTTCAGGGTCGTCAACACTTTCACGAATTAAATCAATATTTTCTTGTGAACGACCACTACGACTCTATTTTTCACTTTTTCTTATCTCCCACCGAAATGGCCTCAAGAATTTTTCTAATAATTCGACCAATAGTACTTTCATATGGACGATTATGTAAACCATAAAATTCACGTAATTTATTAAAAACACTATTGACAGAACGCTGATTTTTATAAAACAATTCAAAAATTTGAACGCCTTGTTGTATCGTGTACAAAGCCATTTTTTTATGACATACATCACACTTCATATGTCATGTCATGTCATGAGTCATTTTATTTTCTTCATCATTGAAAAAGCCGGGGAATTTGAAAAACCCTTTGGATTCCAAAGTATTTATCTAATGAATTTTATTACAGTGAAACTTCCCTATAACGAAAGGGCTGAATCCGCAAAAAAATGTTATGAAGAAGTTTTGTTATGCAGAAAATTTGTTTCTATAGTCTGCAATGTCGCGGTCGACTTCACTGATAAATTAAAGTTTATCATTCAAACTAAAGTAATTCCTTTTCGACATTTTCGCACAACTTTCACACTAGCGTAATGGCTAGATTGAAACCAAACAGCCAGGGGTGTATTCAAAACTGTTTCAGAAGGATCTCTCTGTGCGCCGTCGTATGATTAGTCGGGATTTATTACGTAAGTCCGGAAAAAATTCCGGAAAAAAACCCACCCTTATACCTTCTTACCAATACCCATTCAAGAGTGATGTTCTTTGAATATTTCGTTATAGAGAGAACTTACTTCCTTTTAGAGGGTGTTTTTACATGGAATTTCTATTCAAGGTGCAATTTCTTGTACGAAATTCGTTATACAGACGTTCGTTATAGGAAGTTCCACTGTATATCAATTTTCATCTAATGCTTTCGTTTTGTAAGATATTTCATGAACGTACTTGGAGGAAAAAATAATTTCTGTAAAGAAGTTCTTACGATTGATATTTTATTATTTAAACAAATACAATATCATAATACATAGGTATCTATCATTTTTCAATAATGAAACTGTTAAGCTTCTACTCAAAAAGAAGAGTTCACAGAGAAAACGAGTTCCAGAATGAAAAAGATATAAACTGAGTCAATAACAGTGATTGAATTCCTCAGGAAACAATATCAACTACTCCAGTTCCCTTCCGTTGTTGTGCGTTTCCAACCTCAAACGAGAAAATAGAATTGGAGGTCTGGATAACTTTCCATTAGTCAGCCAAAGTCCCAGTGCTGATGTAACGATACAGTAAAACGTCCCAAGAATCTAGCTGATTGCTGATTTTCAGTGTGGAAATTGAACAGGATAGCCCCCTTATGATGAGCCATAATTATACAAGCTTTGCTTTATACTTCAGGATCATTATTCAATTCTAGGCCGTATTTATAAAGAAGAGCATTTGCTTTTACTTGTAGAAATTAAAGCATTTACTTCACATTCTATTCATAAACACAAAAAAAGAAAAGGTTCGAACTTGAAGAAAAGGTGTTGCTCTAAATTAAAAGGTTTCCCTTTTTTGGTATTTATAAACAGGAGCATTTGCTACAAAATTGAAGGATTTGCTTCGCAAACTATGCATCTAGTCCTGGGTGGATTTTTATCATTTACTTCATTCATTTATTGACATTAAAGGTGTTTCAGTTGGGAAGTTGGCTTGAGTGAGTGAGCGCATAATGAACGCATGTTGAAATTGAAAAGCCGCGTTTATTTGGGGATGAATATGTTAACCTTTGTTACCTGTTTTGTTCTTGTCGGTTTTCTTCTTTAATCTTGTTTTCATATTTCCCACTTTTTTCATAATGCTTTCGAGGTCATATCTTTGCCATACAGTTGTCTGTACTCTGACACAACTTTCTCAATAGCAGCTTGCTTCCTCGCTTTTTTGCTGGAATTGAGATTTTTCCAATATTTCCGGGTATTGTTTTACCCTTTCTGCAATAAACTTGCATTCGCCGGTGTCTTGTGACTCTAATGGGAGTCTGATAGTTCCTCGTCACTTGCCATCTTAACACAGCTCACTTAAAAAATCAAAACTTCGAGTACAACTCAACTTCCAAGTAGCAGCAAACACTCTATACCAAGGGCGAAGCCAGGAGTTAATTTCGGGGGAAGGGGGGGTTGACATTTTGGCATTGACTAATGACTTTGTAGGTGCCGGAATTGTGAGGGTCGCTTTCTGTAGCAAGTATTGGTTGTTTTTAAGAATTTATAGTAATATGAATAATTTTAACTAGATTTTTGGAGATAAGTTGGTTTAAGTGCAATGTAAGATTACCCCCCCTGGCTACGCCCTTGCTCTATAATACTAATAACATAATCGCTATCCTGATGTACCTGCAAGTTGCAACTTGTCGGCAACATATAGGTAAAGTGCGTCGTACCCGTAAATTGCGCGTCTCTATACCTTTTCCTCTCTTCGTGAGGATTTGCTTGCAAAAAAAAGGAAAAGATTATGAATACCAAGTAAAGCGAAACCTTTCCCTTCTACCTTTTCCTTGGAACTTCTACCTTTTACTTCTACCTTTACCTTTGAAGGAAATACTCCATTTTTATGAATACGGCCTAATACCTCTCAGTTATAAAGGGTTTTCAAATGAAGAGATGTTATTTTGAATAGCCTGCTATTTAGGTAGATGTCACCTTTGAAGCTGTCATTTTTTGACATTTGACAAGTAGAAACTATGCTTCCAGAACGCTTGAAATTATTAAAATTCACTATAAAATGGTGAAAATTTGGCAGAGACGGTTAGTGAACTCGAACATTTTTGGGTTGTCGTGAAGCACCTTGTCGGACCACAATAAAGAAATTGGTGGAAAAATTCGAGTTGTTGGGACAAGTTAGTGATATGAAGAATAAAACCCGTGCGCGTAGCTCAAGTACAGCCGAGAATATGGCTGCTGTAGCCGAAAGTGTTGAAGAAAACCCAGGTTTATCCATTCCTCGTCGTTCTTTGGAATTAGACATTTCACAAACGTCATTACACCGTATTTGCATAAAGATTTGGGTCTTAAGACTTATAAAGTTCAGTTAACACAAGAACTCAAGCCGGCCGATTATCATCAACGTCGTGTGTCTTTGGTGATTGGGATCCGGACCGTGTTATCCCTCGAAGGGGTGATCACAATTGTCCACCGAGATCTTGTGATTTAACACCTTGCGACTTTTTCCTCTGGGGCCACGTGAAATAGAAGGTCTACGCCAATAGCCCAGCGTCGATTCAAGACGCCAAAGATGGGATTCGTGAAGCTATCGAGGACATAGGGCAGCTACTTTGCGATTTGGGTATATGGAAAATTTCATTAAAAGGATATAGTCCTGTAAGCGTGGTCGTCGTAGTCATTTGCCTGATGTTATTCTCCACTATTAACGGCATAGCTTCTTTTTCATAATGAAATAAACATCCGATCATTAATATTGGAAAATCGCATTTTTCTTTGAATATCAAAATAACACCTCTTATTGAAAAACCATTCATTACGCGATAAAAAACCCTTTCAAATTCAAGTCTGAGATAGCTATGCAAAGAGATGAAATCATAAGGAAAATCTCTCAATTCAAAATCCTTTGACGTTGATTTTGATGAACTTCTCAGATTTAATTTCGATGAAACCGACGTTGAACTTACCGAAGACGAGAAATGTTTCTCATTTCTTGTTGAAGTATTCATGGGGTTAACTTTATCAGCCCCATTTTCCGATTCGTGGGTGTTTCATATTCGTCTCGCAAATAACTTGCCCTCCTTGAATATCCGATATTAAAGTTCATCCCGTGACTTGGACCGAAGTTCAATGTCAGTTTGAAAATTTCATGATGAATTATGCCAAGTTATTCCGGATACATTAACGAACTTCAGAAAGTTCGAGGCTATTGGGAATGCACAATTTCATGTTCGTATGAAATTTGTATTTATCAGCAAAATGAAAATTTCCAGTAAGGTAAATGTACCAATTATCGACAGTGCCCCAATTATCGACACTTTTCATTTCCATATATTAAGGTTCCGGGACCAGCCATAGAATTATTTTCTTCGCGAATATGTAAATAATAGTTTTCTTCAGCATTTCTGAATATCATCCCGATTTTTTCTGAGTATCCTCAGTGCGAAATGTACCCTCATTCAGTTGAGTTTCAGCCTCAACGAGTTTACAGCATATTTATTACCAATTCAGTAAGAAAAGCCTCCTCATCATATCCAAGCAAACTCGCAAGATTCAAGTGACATAAGTTTTTTTACATTAACACACTTTCATATGGTTTGATGATTTCAGTTTTATCAATGAATAAATTTTCTGTGATATTTTCATTAAAAAAAGGGTGTCGATAATAGGTACATCTAAAACACGACCATCCCATTCATCGACACAAGTGTCGGTAATGGGTAAAGTGTGGTGTTATTTGAAATACTTCCTGAAGCTTATATACTTCTTTTTTCGAACAAAAGTAACTTTATTATATGCAACTCAATCATTATTTATTATGTACCAATATCGACATAATGATTTTCTTAAAATTTTCCAATTAGAAAATGAAATATTTCAATGTCGATAATAGGTTCAATTCTATGTCGAATAATGGTTAATTTTATGCCGATCTTAGGGCACCTCGACATGACTTTTCAATGTATTTTTTTGTGGAATTGGTGAGCCGTATCAACAATTTCTTTTCAACATTTTGACCGAGAATGATCAGAGTTTAAGTCCATACAAACCACACCAAATGTTGATAAACTCTTATGATATTATTTCATACATTTTCGCAGATGCCGATGACGAGTGCATTACATTATCGATTATTGGTTTCGTTAATTTTTCAGTCTATTTCGAATAATAAAATGTTACGAATGTGAAAAACTTAAGGCCTGTTTTAAGAACTTCTAAACAATTCGATGTTCCGGGAACCACACTATGAAAGGCAGATAGGTCCTGAGACTGTTTTAACCAAGAGAAGTATGAACTATTGCTGGTGAAATGGACGTTTCACGTCGCGAAATGTGGATCTTTCATGACTAAAGCTACTCCGTCAAGAAAATAGGTCAAAATCCACTAAGAAACTGCCAAATTCCACGACTCTGACTTGAAATTTTTAAACTCTTCTCAATTTCCAGAGAGCACCTTGATGAGTTTAGTCAACACCAAATTTTAAAACGCAATAGTCAATTTTAAAATATAAAGAGAAAATTTTTTCTTTTGAATTTTGATATCCGGTCTCTCGGTAACGAAGCCGTTTCGGACCCATGTTTGTAAAAACTTTTCTTCTTAAAATCAGTTGTGAAGTCCACTTTGGCATTTGGTAACGTTATTCTGGAACACCCAGTATGTGTTATTTCACCAGATTTTACGATATCGTTCATTGAATTTATCGATCCGCTTAAATATTTTATTTTTCTCTTATCCATACAACTCTTGATTCTTGTTGATTTCACAGTGTCGATAATTGGTCCTCATCTATGTCGATAATTGGTAATTTCAATTCCAGAGCTGTCGATAATTGGGACATATGACTTCCAACTTGATTTGTATTTTTTTTAAAATATCAAAACTTCTTGTTCACGATTTCGTGTCTGTTTTGAGAAGCTAACGGTACAATGAGTTCAAAACTGGCTTTTATGTGTGAAAAGATATTTGATGACTATCCGAAATACATTGTACATTCCCAAGTTTCGACTATAGTGTCGATAATTGGTACATTTACCTTATGTTGAAATAGGGGTTTTCTCATGTGATAGCATTGAGAGTAGATTCGAATACAGGGTGTCCTATTTCAGACGAACCACCCCGTATTTTCTTATACTTATCCCAAAAAAATTGGAAAAAATTCCCGAAAAACGTCAAATAACTTTGAAAGGGGGACATCTTTTGACGGTATATTTTAGGCTTGTACAGCAACCCCCTAAGAGGGGGCACTTGAACCCCAAAATCGAATAGAGGAGGGGGGTTGAGCGATACTTAATCTGATAGGTCTTGGATCCCTTTTTCACAACGGTGGATGAAAATTTGATAGACTTTTTTGCCCAAAATAATTTTTTTGGCTCAAATGAGCCATCTAGAATATTTGGGTTCAGTTGATTGTTTAGCCCGAGTCTTATTTGTTAAAGTATCATAAAGGTTGGTGGCATCCATTGGAAATAATTGACAAAAAAACCTGTTTTAAGCTAGCGCTCCACCATTTGAGATACGCTCCCTTCTATTTTATTCTGAAATATTATATTGATTTATATTGATACAAGTGACCATGTTTTCACGAAATGAAAGTTCGCAGGAATCTTTAAATTGAATTAACTTTAAATTGTAAAAACTTTGGAGGCGCCGGGCATCGATCCCGGTACCTCTCGCATGCTAAGCGAGCGCTCTACCATCTGAGCTACGCCCCCCCGTGAAAATTTGCGTGTAATATAAAGTATTCGGGTTTCAGATCAGTAGAAATTTCGAGTTTAGATAATTTGGTTTTCATTCTTTCCTGAGAAAAACTTCAAATTCGTCAATTGTTTCAGTGTCAGTTCTCGCACAGCGTCAAAATGGCTGAGATCAGACGACCTCCACGAAATTCGTGTCTAGGCAATCAAATTCACCATACCATCGATAAAAACTGGTCCTTGATCTACCTTCATCAACAAAAATTGATTTGAATCAACAAGTCTGCTTCGAAAGATAACAAATCAAGCAACGAAGAAAAGTCTAATTCCGCAAAATGCCTCACAGAATTCCATTCTGAAACCTGCAAATTTTCCATTCAACCGCATACTATAATTACCGAAATTTTCCCATATAATATCCGCAACGATACCGAACTAATCTAGATACACACGCCATAAGCTCGCACTCCCGTTCCAAAGTTTATTTTCACTGAGTTCTTTCATGAAATTATCGCATAAATTAGGATCACGCGTTTTTTAATCTGGCGGTTCGCACTATGTACTTTCAGAGGGCATTTCCATAAATTTTCAGGTCGCGAGCTCGCAATCCTGTTTGCGCGTTGGTTTTGACGTTTCGGTACGGGAGTTCTATGCTAATTTTGGAATCTGTGACTCTCATTAATGATTTTAATTGGGAGAGTTTTAGGTCAGTTGTGAAACCACTTCTGATCGTTGACAGAAGTTTTGGAGATGAATGAATAAATAAAGCGTGTTTTTTGCGAGGTATCGAACTTTAAGTTGGCATTATTATTCAAGATGGCGACCGATTTAACAGCTGTCAAGTGATTTATTCTCAGTTTGGTTTGGCAAGTCATGAGGAATGGACTCACGCCTGAACAACGCTTTCAAATAGTGCAATTTTATTTCTAAAATAATGGTTCTGTGCTGAACACGTATCGCGCACTACGTCCATTTTATCATCGACAAAATCAGAGCAGTTTATTCGATTAACCATGAAATGTTTTCGCACCACGTTCACTCTTATTGATAACTCGCATCCCCAACGGTGCTACTGTAGAGGAAGACCCGAATGAGTCCATCCACCATCGAGCACAGGAATTGGATTTGTGTCCACCCACTTTATGGAAGATTTTGCGGAAGGATCTTGGTTTGCGTGATCACAAAATCTAAATCTTGCAAGAATTGAAGTTACACGATCATCAAGCAAGGCGTAGATTCGTCGAATGGGCCCGAAACGAGGTTGCCGTTGTTCCCGATTTTCATAAGCGAATTTGTTTAGCGATGAAGCGCATTTTGGTTGAATGGCTACGTCAACAAACAAAACTGCCGCATTTGAAGTGAAGCTAATCCTCAAGTGTATGTCGAAACACCGTTACATCCAGAAAAACTGACTGTTTGGTGCGCTTTATGGGCTGGTGGAATCATTGGTCATGATGGCCAGAAAGTTACAGTCAATGGTGATCGGTATAGAGCCAACTTTTTCATTCCTGAATTGAACAACCATGATGTTCAGGAGCTGTGGTTCTAATAAGGCGGCGCAACATGTCACACAGCTCGTGCCACAATCGATTTATTGAAAGACACGTTTGGTGTAACGAAGCAAAATAATTTCTATGATTATTTGGTTTCGTTTAATTGAAGTTCACGGAAATCGGGAATTTTTATCTCCGCGTTGAAGATGTACATCAAATTAGATTGCGATTTCTCGATACCGCACACGTGGGCGTGGCCACCTGTTACCGGCCACATGTGTCCAAAACGTTTAAAATGCGGGATTTTCCGCTGAATAAGTCAGTCGAATAAATATCAATATCCTGATCACTACTCAAGAAAGTACTCGCCTACCAGTCCGTCCAGAAGTAAGTGCCACCAGAGGGTTCTGCAGGGGCAAGTTCAGTTTAGATATGATTGTTTTGATTCTTATTTGCTGGCTTTGATATTTATAATGTATTTCTCCTGTTGTATTTTTCCCGTCCTTCCGCAGCTCGAATTCGCAGAGGTTGTGTAGTAGCTTCAAACGGCCTGCATGACGTTCTGAAACTTTGAGTCGGCAAGAGGGTGTATGTTAGCTTGAAACGGCACATACACTGTCTTGTTGTGCCCTTCTGCCACCGTTCGAGTTTCTGGGGGTTGTGTAGTAGCTTGAAATGGCCTGCATGACACCCTGAAATTCTGAACCTGCAAGAGGTTGTATGTTAGCTTGAAACGGCCCATATACCATCTTGTTATGCCCTTCTGGCATCATTCGAACCCCGGAGGTTGTGTAGTAGCTTGAAACGGCCTGCATGACATCCCGGAGTTCTGATGTGCAAGAACGCGTATGTTAGCTTGAAACGGCCCATATGCAGTCTTGTAAATGCCTCCCTTTATCCTCCTCCACCGTGTGCCGCTCCGGAATATCGAGGTGCATGCCCTAGCTTCAAAAGGCGTGCATGGGCCTCGTGGTTCAGAGCATTAGGGTGGGTGTATGCTAGCTTGAAACGGCGCATATGCTTTCCCTGGGACCGCACTAATTTCCTTTCACCGCCTGTCCGTAAACCCTGTTGTGGTTAATATAGCCTGTAGTTGTGAACCGAGGTATGCCAGTAAATAAGGATGTCATTTTTGGGAATTTGATTGTTAGGAACTTGCTCATGTTAGAACCTTCGCTTCCGTACCGTTACTTACTAGTGCTTGATTAATTTTCCGCTTGTACTCTCATTCGACTATCTTTACCGCTTTTTAGTACCGCTTGAATGTATTGCATTGCTGATTTTTCCGAGAGCTCTCACCGCCGAAATCATGCTGCATGTTACATCCCGCTTCAACCTTCTCACCGCCCGCTCACCCTCTTTCCTCACATTGTATTTAAAATATCATGGTGTATTTTGATGACTGCCGTTATTTACCGTTTACCGAATAAAGATGTTATTATAATTGTGTGTTTTCTTTTCCTAAGAAATATTTGAGTATTTTCAGAGTTAGGGAATATTTAGTTAGGTACAAACAACTGACCCCTGGACATAACCTTCTCTGGCTAGTAGCTCCCGGACCCCATAGGACACCGCCTATGGGTACCCTAGTGTCCTCAACACTTTATGTTTGAATAATGGTTGTGCACACCAAATATATTAAATAATGAAAACGGAGTACTTCAGTGTGTATACACACTGAAGTACTCCGTTTTAATTACTCAACACTTTAAACTAGAGGTGGCGCCCGAGATCTCTACTTCCGAAGGTAAACGATGGCAACGAAGTTTGGTAGAGACGGGAGAACGTCACATTGGTGACCACCTAATTTCACGTTTTGGTCCTGTGAATTGGCCTCCAAGATCTGGTGATTCAACACCGATAGACTACTTTCCGTGGGGCTATGTAAAGTCATTGGTCTATGCGGATGAGCAACATGTGCTTGACCATTTGGAAGACAACATTCGCAATGTTATTGCCGATATACGGCCACAAATGTTGGAAAAAGTCAACGAAAATTGGACTTCCAGGTTGGACTACATCTGAACCAGCCGTGGCGGTCATATGCCCGAAATCATATTTAAAATGTATTGCCACAAGATTATTTTTCGAATGAATAAAATGCATGTCAATCGAATAATCCATCGTTGTTTTATTGCAATTTGAAGTTTTATACATCCAAAAAAACACCCTTTATAAACAGATTGGAATTTGTAACAGTCACAAGGTGTCTTATATAGAAGTGTTCACACACAATAACTCAACAACGAATCAGATTTGTGAGAACACTCATGTCGATTTTTGATTACAGGGAGACATGATCTGGGATACAAAGCTCGTTTCTACTAGCAACCCGCTGGAGAGGGTTCCAACACATCATGAATTTATATTTATGGAAATTGGATAGTTTTGTAGCACCAATATATGCATGGATTAAAATTTGTATAAACCTGAACTGAAGTTTGTGTTCTATGAAGTGAATTTTCACAAAGTTACAGTGTTTTATGGAATTTTACTCGTAGTACTGATAAAACTAAATGAAACATTCACTTCATAGAACACAAACTGCAGGTTCATACAAATTCGAATCGCTGCTTCATTGGGCTACAAAACTGTTCACTTTCCCTATTCAAATTCCTGATGGGATTGAAACGCTCTCCAGGGAGTTGTTAGTAGAAACAAGCGGGCGGAGTTTGGAGGGTCTTGGTGTAAGAGTGTGCGAGAGCCTTGGAGTTTATGCTAAGAGGTTGCTCCAGAATAGATTATCCATCAATGTACACAAAACAGTATATTTAGTGATAAAAAACAAGAATAAACAAGTATAGAAGACAACATCAATATACAAATCAATAAAACAGCTATAAAAAAAGTTATTGAATACAAGTACCTTGGATTGACCATTGATGAGAAGTTGACCTGGAGCGGCCATGTAATGTCAGTAAAAAATAAACTGGTGCCATTGATAGGAGCCATAAATAGGTGCACAAAATTTCTTAACTCTAAGACTAGAAGGAGTCTATATCATGGACTCATTGAATCACGGTTGAGGTACATGATCTCATGCTGGGGGAATGGAGCTGCTACGTATATAAAACCACTACAGATCGTACAGAACAAAGCTATTAAGACCATCTTTGGATACAGCAGACTCACTAGCACTGAATTGATCTATAAGGAAACTGGAATAATGGACATCAATAAAATTCACTATTTGGAAGAAGCTAAACTTGTACATGGCATCATGAATGGATATTTCAGGACAACACAGGTACTTCACTATGGCGGAGAAACACATGGACATGGAACTAGGTCGCGGGAACTAATTAGGAGACCACTGAGAAGAACCAGCAAGACACAAAGTTCACCAATATATGTTGGAAGTAGAATCTTTAATCAACTACCAGAAGCAATCAAGAATGTGATAGAAAAGAGAAAATTCAGTAAGCTTGTTGTGGATCATTTGAAGCCCAGAAATTAATGTATGTGATAATAAGAGACTGTTTAATTAATGAAAATATGCACTGTGATAGTACAACTGTGATATATATATTTATATGTTTTTGGAGCCTGTGATTATCTGATCGATGTATCTGTGTTAATTGTAGGCCTTGTTACCGTTTGTAAAACTGTTTAAAGATCAGCTGTAAATTGTTTAATAAATAAATAATAAAAAAGCTTTGTATCCCAGAACATACCCTATCATAAAAATCGACCCGTCTCAATGTTTTCACAACTTCTGAGTTTTGGGGAGTTATTGAGGGTAGACACTTTCAAAGAGGACACCTTGTAGTATGTGTGTAGTTAGTTGGCCAACTTATAAAAATGTGTTTTGCTGGCTTCCTTTCATGAAAGCTTTGGATTATTAGATAAAGCGTATCCACACACATCGTCAAAAGTCGTGGCTCCTTTAAGTTTCTCAAGAAATCATCAATCTTCGTTCTGGAAATGAAAAAAATATTTTCCTCCATTTCAACTGCAATAAACTTGATAGAAAATGTTTGTTTGTTGCTCTTCGCTTCATGCAAAATGAAACGAAATAGGAAAACTGAAAAAAGAATCTGAGTTTATCGACGGGCTTTCCTTAAAATTTGTGGATAGGTACCTCTAGAATTTCGATGTTTTTGCATTAATTATTGAATATTCCTGGAATGAAACTAATCGAATTGGTATTTGAATGTTCGAAAGTGATTTATAGACTGAATTGGCGCTGTGAATTCGCGTTTTTATATTGGAAAAGATGACGTGAAAATGGAACATTTTTGGAACTTTGGGGGCACATATTTTCTAGACTCAGACAGACCGCCACCTATTGGTTTCACTAATGTGGTTCAGAAAGACTCAATGAATACAATGACACCAAAATCCGGATATCTGGTGGTTACCGAAATTCAAATATTTACCAAATGGTCATTTTACATGCAACAAACTGAGAGTTGATAGGGCAGGCCAAGTCTTATGACATTTCGTCCGATTGATTGAAGAAATCACCTCACTTCTACTGAATTGACCAAAAGGAGCTCTGCATTTCTGATTTTGCATCAGTTTGGGAGTGATGCAGCGTCAAATAGAAAAGTCCTATAGTGAGACAAAGAATTCAGAAATTACTTCGATTGTAATCAATCTGTAAACGATTTTCCTAATCACTGAAACGCAACAAATTGATTCCTTTTTTTTGAATTTCAGATATCGCAGGCTCTACAACTTTCCTCAGTTATGAACTTCTTTTATTGAGCCTGCAATCTGCATGTAACAAGAGCTCCCGGACAATGTTCCCAACCTTCAAACATAAAACGAAATATCCACATATCACGTGAAACCACTCTTTTTTTGACGTGGCTAGTCGGCATGTGCCATGATTGTCATTTTGTTTTCATGTACAATGTTTTTCTTTATTCAGCGAGTTCGTTTCGAAGCCGAACATATTATCTATAGACACGAAGTTCGAAGTTCACTGTCGATACTGATGAAAAATTGCTTCAAGCTGTATGGATTGGGACACGAATAGGGGTTGATAACCTGTCGAAAAATTCATTTAGAAAGCTGGCGAGGAATAGAAAATGAGGCAGGTACAAGCAAAGTTCGATCGGTGCTATTCAAGTAAAAATTGGAGAAAAGTTCGACATGAATAGAAAGCTTTGCGAGCTTGTTCATACTTGGTCAGTGATGATTTCGGTTTGAATAATCTGAGCGCTATTGGTTTCGTTCTATATTGATTTAATTCAATTCCCTATTGGGTCGATTACATTACATTGAGGTAGTTTACAAGCTGCTACTGAGCGAATTTAGTATCTGATTGTAAATTCGCTCAGTGCAATCGTGTTCACCAGCCAACAATATGATTGTAAAAAAGCTGCGACTAATGTTGAAAGCTGGGCTACTTTACAGGCTGAATCGCTTGCGTTTTGGCTTGTTGGCTTGTAAACAAGCCGTGTGTTATCACAGTTGCTACTAAAGAATCTGCGAGTTCTTATCTACTCGGTGTTCCTAGTTTTTAAATTTGAAAATGTATTTGACATTTATCTTAGATCATTGACAATGATACAAACATAAACCTAGATTGTTGGCTACTCAGCAAGTAGACAGTTTTTGTGTAATTATCACAATCTCACAAGGTAATTCACTCGCTAATAATTCGCTCAGTAGCAGCTCAATGTAATTAGACCAAGCAATAGAGCTATCGAAAGGTCGATTTCGTGACAAAAATACTACCTGAAATCTGACTGTGCAGTCATGCAATAGGTAGTTTCTACTTCGTTTTCATGATAAATTCCACTCCTGAATCGTCTTAGGTTTTTTTGAGAAGCGAAAAATAGCCAAAAAGATCTAAAATTTTGCTTTTTCGCTTATAAAACGTGAAGTATTGATCTGATCGAAAAGCTGTTAAGGCACTTTTTGTAGAGAATTGAAAAAAAAATGAGAGGTGAAACGTCTCAAACGGATAATTAGTTTCCCAGAAAAGTCCAAAAAACTGGAAAACAACATCAATTTTTCGAAAATTCATAACTTGGTCAATTTCTGAGATGAAGCGTAGTTGATCTCAATTTAAGTAGTTATTAACATACACTTTATTGGTACACAAGTACAAAGCTGTCGGATAAATAGTTTTTGCACAATCGCAGTTTTCCGAATTCGACGTACCTTTTTCAAAAAGGTCGTGATACTCGGCTACTTGTCGGATTTGAATTTCACAAAAAGCATTTTAAAGAAGAAATAAAATTCTTCAAATCGTTCATTCTTTCGATACCGACCGATAATGTTTAGTGGGTGAAAAACGGCGTCAAACAGGGGTGAAAAGGCTCGTATGCATCAAACTAGTCGCGGAGTGGGAGTCGCCCGCTAGGCGAGGGGAAAACTGTATACCTTGTATCTTTCGCGCATCGCGTAGCGGGCGACTCCCACTCCGCGACTAGTTTGATGCATTCGAGCCTTTTTCAACTCACTAAACATTATCGGTCGGTATCGAGAGAATGAACGATTTGAAGAATTTTATTTCTTCTTTAAAATGCTTTTTGTGAAATTCAAATCCGACAAGTAGCCGAGTATCACGACCTTCTTGAAAAAGGTACGTCGAATTCAGAAAACTGCGATTGTGCAAAAACTTTTTATCTGACAGCTTTGTACTTGTGCACCAATAAAGTATATGTTAATATTCACTTAAATTCAGAGGAACTACGCTTCATCTCAGAAATTGACCAAGTTATGAATTTTCGAAAAATTGATGTTTTTTTCCAGTTTTTTGGACTTTTCTGGAAAACTAATTATCTGTTTGAGACGTGTTACCTCTCATTTTTTTTGTTTTTCAATTCTCTACAAAAAGTGCCTTAACAGCTTTTCGATCAGATCAATACTTCACGTTTTATAAGCGAAAAAGCAAAATTTTGGATCTTTTTGGCTATTTTTCGCTTCTCAAAAAAAACCTAAGACGATTCAGGAGTGGAATTTATCATGAAAAACATGTAGAAACTACCTATTGCATGACTACACAGTCAGATTTCAGGTAGTATTTTTGTCACGTAAAAAACCTCTATTGCTTGGCCTAAATCGACCCATATTTGAACCTTAAACCTACGCTAAACTTTCACAGTCGGCTGTAATCGTAAAAATAATAGCCCGCCCTAACAACTCTCAATTTGTTGAATGTAACATGACAATTTTTTGTGTTTCGTATTTTCACTATCTTATCATTTGATTGAGAGCAACAAACCAGCAAAACATGTTTCTTGTTCAGGAGAATACAAGTGTATTCGAAGTTAATCCGTTTTCAGAGAATAACGGGTGTTATATTGAGAATACTTATTACGAGAAAATGCTTGGATATCCCGTTTCTCAGTTCGAGAGGGCAGGAATAGTAGCCCTACATCCAGAAGCTCTGTCGAACCACCAGATTGCGCAACGTAGAGGCAGGCCCCTTTCCTTGGAATCGGCAGCGTATAACTCGTAGGAATTGAATGGTATCTGCAACAGACCTTCATAGTCTGTGGACCTAAGACGGGTACACCCAACCGGTGCCACATGAGGAGACGATCGGGTTCCCCAAATTTAAGATCAAAGAGACCTTTGCGTGTAGCTCGGCAATCTCCTGGAAATGGAGCTACTTGTCGGCAATGAGCAGAACATCATCAAAAGTGGCTTTTACTATAATGGTGTAGCGTACTCTTTTCGAACGAGTCACTATTCGGTTTACAAAGTGATAGTCGACGAGAATTAGTTTGAAGAAATCGGAACAAACGAGAGAGACTCAGTTCCGCCCGAGAAAATGTAAGTCTCGTCTCAAATAACAGATGAATTGACGATTTTCATGAAATTGCAATAAGATTCAATCACGAAGAGTTCAAAATAGAGCTAATTTAGGATTGGAATTTTTATACTTTTGCGTTGTTATCAGGTTAGTCATGATATTATAGCGGATAATAAACAGCTAGCACAAAAGTTGATATGTCTTTCGAAAGTACACTAAATGAGGTATTTTTTCTGAAGTGGAAGCGTGTGCATAATTATTAATATTTCATCGAAAAACCATTGGAAAAATAGGACCGATTTTGTTAACTTCAAAATAGTGATATTCTTCTCCTTACCACGCCTGCAATAAGAGTGTTTTCTGCACACAGTCTCTCATCTTGTAGCAAATTTATTGCTCTTTCAGAATATATGGTCAAATTTGATAAGACTACAAGAAAAACTGAATTAGGTATGTTCATTTGAGGAAAAACTAAAAATTTTTCGTGAAGTCAAGAAATGTTGAATTGAAGACTAACCGTCGACATTTCGACCAAGTGTTATATGACATTTTTTGCTGAAAATCACTTGTATAATCACCCCCGAAGTTTTTCCACTTTAAAAGTAGACACCCTGTATAGTTGTTTTGGTGACAGTTCCATCAATTCAAACTATCTATGGCAATGCACTGGTCGCAGTTTCACTATGTTGTCAGATTACTTGCAAAATTCATGAAGCTTAAAGACTCAAAGAATATTATAAGATTACGGTTAACGATAACTAAACCAATTTGTATTGCAAACAACTTTATACAAATCAGAAGCTTTTGCAAGCTTGGGAAAATGGTTATTAAATTTAAATACCCTGATGCTTCCATACTCCTGAAATAACTCATCTCCTTTAGGCTATTTGTTTTTGATATAAGAAACGTAAAAAGCTATCTTTCCATCTTCCATAATGATGACATAAAAATTATGCAAAATATCGTTGCTTCACAAGAATTCTGAATTACGGAGCGTGTTGAACTCATTAGTCAGAATCGAAATTATCAGATTCAACACATTTTTGTGCAGAGAAAAGTGTAAATAGAATGTCGCAGCTGTTTTAACTTCTCGCATACTTCAAATGAGATAATTAGAAGCAAACTCATTCTGGTGTCATCCAATTTAACTTTCAAGTGGAACTTCCATTTGGAGGCGTCGAGAGTATGGAACTATGTTCTAGGGCGTCAGGAAATGCATGGACGGAATGACATACGTAGGTACTTTTATTAATTCTTTGACTGTGTAATACCTGGGAATATAAATATTATCCGCAGGTTGAGACAACAGAATTTCGAAACATTTAAGTTTAGAAGCCAGATAGCCCCATACATAGAACCTATTTCGTGTAACTTGATCCTGGGGTAAACAAATGGGGTCGTTATCGTTCGACTCGTCGAACTGTTTACAGTACGGCCACTTAGTAGATATATTTTATGTTCTGTGGTTGATACTTTGGTTTCAGCATATTTTAAAGGACCGATAATTAATAGGGTGATAATGTGCAGTTTTTTCGTGTTAAGTGGCCATGGGAACGCTTGGTTCCCAAGGAAGAAAATAGTTGATGTGGCGTTTTTCTATTGGGTAGGTCAAAGTCCAAAATGTCGAGAAAGGGGAAATTTTCGAAGAAGGGGGACGCTACAGAGCTTAGAAGGTTTTGAAAAAGGTTTTAAGAGTTAGTTATCGTTTAGCGGTACTCGGTTAAGGTTCCTCAGGGAGGAAGTCTTCGGTCAAGAGTTACGGTTAGGGGCTCGTTGGAGGAGTCAGTTTTAGGTCAGTCAGTGACGGTTAGGAGGCTCATTGGAAGAGTCTCAGGGAGTTGTGGTCAGAGTTTGGGGTTTAGAGTCACGTCGGAAAAATCGGTGGTACTTGGGCGTTCGAGGAAACGTCGAGCGGAGGCTTAGTTAAATTCGCGAATTGTGGTGTTCGGGAGTGTAAAAGCAGAGCATACGTTTGTGTTTGTTCCCAGGTCAATAAGAAAAGGACGGGAAAAGGTAGGACTGTCCCATATTGAACACTAGGTGTATTCCCAGGTAGAACGGCGAGTCTCCCATTTGTTAGCTTTAGTTCTTTTCCAAGATTCATAACTGATAACAGTTTTTTTTTCTTTGGTGATTGTTCAGAACAGAGTCTTCTTCAATAGATTAGTTGTATATATTTATATGGGTGTTTTTTTTTATGTTTCCTAACTCCTCAGAAAAAGTTAACAGTAAGACTCCCTCTTCGTGCAGGGAGCACGGATCAACGTTTTCTTTCTGGCCTTAGGGTAGAAAAGAGAATTCCAATTATTTCAATTAGAAAAGTACATAGGTCGACTTGTACAACTGCACAATGATTAGAAATTCCAAGAAGTTTTATGTAAAGTTGGTTTCGTGGTGAAATTGCTCATTTCAATAAATGGTGGTTGTTTTGAAAGAGGTGAAATATACAAGGTACCTACTCCTGAATTGCGAAGAATGAAGATTTTTTGAGTAATTCTCAATGAAAAAGTCCAGTATTGCAAACACTTCGTTTTCGAGATTCGGAGGTTTGAAGTTAGGACTTTCTTCAAATTTCTAATAGGCTAGAACCATTTTAGATTCTAGTTCAATAAAAACGAAAATTTTGCTCAAAATTTAGCTAGATTTCAGAAGATACGAAAGCACATGACCATCGATATTATGTGATGTTAGGATAAAAGAGCTTCCAATGCTTTTCGAAAAGGAAGAATGAGAAGGGGAATACACTATCCAAAACTTCAAACGTTACATGAAATACAGATAGTTCTGAAACGTCGAGGGGCCCGGCGCTGTATACAGGCCAAGAACCAAGGGTAAACTATCGTTAGGCTCCTATTAGATCGTTTTCCAGGCAGAAATACTTCCAATCGAGAGATGCGTAGATAGAAACCTAAAAAAAACTATCAAGGATGCGACATAGTGATCCATTCTGATACTTAAGCTGCTCTTAAGGCACTGAATTAGTATGTCTGAAAGCTTATATGGGAGTGCCGATGAAAAACTCAATAGGCAATAGGCAAGAACTACAAGATCTTTCTAGTCTGGGTTCCTGGTCACTTAGGAATCATAGAAAACGAATATGTAAACAAACTAAACAAAAAGTCACTAACTGGCCCAGAAGTTGTGAAGGGTTTTCCAATAAGACGTGTTATTTTGATAATCAAAGAAAATGCCATTTTTCACTATAAATGATCGGATGTTTATTTAATTATAAAGAAGAAGCTATGTCGTTAATAGTGGAGAATAACATCAGGCAAATGACCACCACGACCACGCTTACAGGAGCATATCCTTTCAATGAAATTTTCCATAACCAAATCGCAGTGGCTGTCCTATATCCTCGATAGCCTCACGAATTCCATCTTTGAGGTCTTGAGTCGACGCTGGGCTATTGGCGTAGACCTTCCCTTTTACGTGGCTCCAAAGGAAGAAGTCGCAAGGTGTTAAATCACAAGATCTCGGTGGCCAATTGTGATCACCTCTTCGAAAGATAACACGTTATAACGAGATAATGAGGTTTGTGGAATACCTTATTCCAAAGAACGACGAGGAATGGACAAACCTGGGTTTTCTTCAACAGTTTCTGCTACAGCAGCAATATTCTAGGCCGTTCTTGAGAGAAGTGCACGGGTTTTATTCTTCACATCACTAACTTGTCCCAACAGCTAGAATTTTTCCATCAATTTCTTTACTGCGGTCCGACAAGGTGCTTCGCGACGACCCAAAAATGTTCGAGTTTTACAAACCGTCTCTGCCAAATTTTCACCATATTGATAGTGAATTTCAATAATTTCAATGCGTTCTTGAAGCGTATATCGTTTCATTTTTATTAATGGTGTAATTTCTACTTGTCTAATATCAAAAAATGACAGGTTCAAATGTGACATCCATCAAAATAGCGGGCTATTCAAAATAACACATTTTATTGGAAAACCCTTTATTACCTCTACCACAAAATACTATTATACAAGAAGTATTCGTAGAACGAAGTACTGGAAGAGAAGCACTCTGGAGGAATCTTCCGGGAATGTAAATACTGCAAGGTCAAAAGTATTCAGATCTTAGTAAGAATAAGTTACGCCTCCTCCCTTGATTTCTACCATGACATTGTCGCCTCAGGAAGCATATAAAGAGAATTTGCTTAACAGAAACTGACGGTAGTAGATTTTGTGGGGAAGAGGTGGAAACTCCTTTTCACTTAGTGTCAGCTGCAGGAACGTCCATTAAAATTTAAAGGTCCATTAAACTCTTAATCCTCCATTATTACAAGGAACTAATGGAGGATTAAGGGTTTAATGGACCTTTAAATTTTAATGGACCTTCCTGCAACTGAGTTTTAGTGTCATAATTCCTCGCCATTGTGAGCCTGCTCAAATAATGTCTCGGACAAGATAATTATAAAAAAGTTGGATTCAGCCTCTGAATTTTTGGAGGACAACAGACTATAGACAGTTGGCATTGTTGCAAACTGTGATTCAACATTCAACCAATCGAACGCCACTCTCACTCTTTTGAATTCGCTGGCTTATTTTGGTGATTTCAATAATTTTTTCTCTTGAACTGACTACGAAACGAAAACGGATATTAGCTTAAATAATTAAAACGGAGTACTTCAGTGTGTATTTTTAATATTCAGTCAAGAACCAAGCGCTTTCGACACAATAATTGTCATCATCAGGGTTCCCCGTCCAGGAGTAAAACCACAGGCGGCATGCGGAAGAGTCAAAACACAAAATTTACAAACTTAGCATGCAGAACAATCAATATACGTAGAAAAGACAACGGTCAAAATCGAGTACAGTTTTTCGACAGAAGAAGTAAACAAATATATATACTTCTTCTATACTACTTCTTTGTTTACTTCTTCTGGCGAAAAACTGTACTCGATTTTGACCGTTGGCTTTTCTACGTATATTGATTGTTCTGCATGTTAAGTTTGTAAATTTTGTGTATTGACTCTTCCGCGTGCCGCCTGTGGTTTTACTCCTGGACGGGGAACCCTGATGATGACAATAATTGTGTCGAAAGCGCTTGGTTCTTGACTGAATATTAAAAATACACACTGAAGTACTCCGTTTTAATTATTTAATATATTTGGTGTGCACAACCATTATTCAAACGGATATTAGCTTTTATTTACTGAGGAAGGATTTTTTTGGAAATCACTGAAATGGCCCATTGGCTGACACATATCCATAAATTCTCCACCTCCCTCACACTTATCTCCAATTCCAAAACCAATGGCTCGATTTCCACCAGCTGTGAAAGATATTTTTGAATTATGACTATTCGAAAAGTTCCCGCTTATTTCGTATCAAATGAATTTACGACCTGCCGTATATCACGCTGGCTGCCCTTCGAGGGTCAACAAATACCCGAAACATTTCAGAGGTAAAACCGGGAGGCGAAATGAATAAAAATTCATTCGGTCCCCTTCGTCCTTTATCGATTCACCCCAAAAGACCGGAGAATTTTCACTGCTGAATCCACAGACTTCTTTTTTGCTCGTGCGAAATCCTAACTTTCTTGCCCTTTCTTCAATGGAAATGTGACCTTTCTGATCCTGGGATCGGGCCTTTGAGTATTGCTTCGCCTAGAGACGCCAGATTTGCTATTTTTGAACGTCTTTCAAATATCACATGCACAAATACAATATAGAGGAATTCGTCGCAGATATAGGAGAATCAGTTATTTTTATTATAAAAGTATGACCAATTTTGCTCAATGCTTTCTCATCATAATACATGATTTTAAGATAAAGAAAAATGACAAACAAAAAATTCTTTGCCTTTAAGGAGGCTAACTTAACAAATTTTTGAAACATAGATAAATTGAAAATAGTAATCATCGAAATGAATACAATCTTCAATTCATAGGCTCACAGAACCTTCTTCAGGCGGACTGGGATGATTATTCAAGATGTTGTCAATGAAGGAAGAGACAGACCGGTTTCGGCCTCATTAGGCCTCGTCAGTGTCCCATATCCCTCAGCTACAACATCCTATTGAAAAACTTCTACATTTAAGACTACTTGTAAGAAGCTATCGAGTAGCAACTAACAGATGGTGACATCTAGTAGTGAGTAGTGTCAAAATGAGAAATCACCATCTGTTAGTTGCTACTCGATAGCTTCTTACAAGTAGTCTTAAATGTAGAAGTTTTTCAATAGGATGTTGTCTCTGAGGGATATGGGACACTGACGAGGCCTAATAAGACCGAAACCGGTCTGTCTCTTTCCTCATTGACAACATCTTGAATAATCATCTCAGTCCGCCTGAAGAAGGTTCTGTGAGCCTATAAATTGAAGATTGTATTCATTTTGATGATTACTATTTTCAATTTATCTATGTTTCAAAATAATACATGATGTCGGAGAAATAAAAAATGGATGCATTTTGGAATATTCTAGCGTTTTTGCGTTTTCTTCATGGATTTTTTTGTTGCTTTCAGCTTCACCTATGTGACTTATACTCCTGAAGATGAGCTGAATTAGCTCGAAACATGTAGAGTAAAAATTAAAATCGCACAAGTTTTTATATCTGGAATAGTGTTTTCATTTCATACCATTTTGGAATATTCGATATGCAACAGTTTCAGTACGAGAGGTCACCAGACTTCTATCGGTGTCCTATTAGATTATTATTATGATGGTAAGGATTTCAAATTTTGTGGATCGATATTTGGCCATGTAAGGTTCATTTTTAAATAATTTTACATTTCCAGTGTTGTCGGATATACGACACTTTGGCGACAACTTTGTTATTTTAAAATAAATAATTACAATATCAAATCTATTCACTTTTACTTTTCCTACCTATCTTTAACGGTTTTTGAGTTATTAATTATTTTTCGAAATTTTAGATCGAATTGGCGTGTTACGAAAATGACTCTAATTCGCTCAATATTTGAGACTTGCGTCAGAAATTTAGAGAGTCATTAGATATTGATCTGTTCAATGTAACTGCTTTTGAATTATAGTTGTCAGTTATACAGGATGGACAAAAGAAAACCATCATTTGCCAAGTTACAAATGGTAAGAAAGTCTGTTTTTTCAAATTAGACACCTGGTATATTTTTCAATTTTTGGAATCAGTACATACTCTACGATTTTTCTCACTTCCCTATACCTATCTCAACGATTCTGTAACTTACCAAACGATGATTTTTTTGATCCAGTTGTCAGTTATACAGGATAACTGACAACTATAATTCAATAGTATATAACATTACTAGCAAGGTAAGAGGGTTTTTACTGGCGAATGGAGGATATAATTGACGAGCCGCAGGCTAGTCAGTTACCTCCTGGAGCCAGTAAAACCCGTTACCTTGCGTGTATTGTTTTATATTTTATTTGTTTCTCATCTGTAAAAAGGTTAGATAAATTCCAAAAAAATCTTAATAATTTGTCGCAAATGTCGTTGCCATGAACATGTCTGTTTATTTTTCTTTAAATTTGTTGCCGTTTAGTTGTCATTTGCAGATTTCAAAAAGTAATAGCGTTTCTGAAACGAAAAAATGAGCGTTATACGCCAAAAAAAGCCCAAAGTATTAAGTGATTAGTGAACAAGAGGCTGAACAATTTCTTTTACATGCTCCTGATGACCAGTGGTTGCTGGCGAAAATTGAAACGATATTTGGGATTTTTGGATGTTGTCGATGTTACGAAATTCTCTACTCAAAGATGAATGATGTAGAACATATGGGAAAATACGATATTGTGACATTGCGACAAACAAAAAATTCAACAACAAGAAGATTCACCATAACCGATGATGGCTGCAGCTTCAAGACCTGCATATTACAAGGAAAATATGTAAATCTTTGGCCTCCTGGGACAGAAAGCCTAAGATTTTTTTTGACATACGGACATGGAAAAGGCATTTCCCTTAATTTGTTACTGGAAATAACAATTGTTCCATTATTTTCAAAATATATGACGATAAAACAAAATTTTCTAATGTAAATAATACTACTAACATGTAAAAATTTTGCAAGTTAACTGTCAGTTTTACAAGTTAGTGACTTGATAAAATAAACCTTCTTGATTAATATTGTGTTTCTGGAAACTGACGTTTATAAATGAGAAACAAATAAAAGCAGTAACATAGATCAGATCAATATCTAATGACTTGTTAAATTTCAAAAAATAATTGATAACTCGAAAACCGCTGACAATGGGTTTGAAAAAGTAAGAGTGAATGAATTTTAACACGAATTTGTCATCAGAGAGTCGAACCCTATCGTTCGAGACCATTTTCGGCTCAAAATTCGAAAATTACAGACATTTGGTCTAAACGATATAGCACTCGTTTGAGTAGAACGAGCGCTCAAAAGAGACTGTAAGTAAAAATTGCCTTTTCGCATCAATCGAATTACCGTTTGGCATGAAGAATCGTATCCATTACATCCTCGAAAAAGTTTCCGACCGCCATCAACATAAAGTAACCATATTCAATCGAGAAATTTCTCCCTTCGGGCCGATTCTCCGAAAAATTCTAAGGCAATATATTCGTTCCTCAAACCCTTATTTCCAAAGAAAACCTGGAAGAAGAACATTCATTATAAAAGTAATAATTCATGACTGGAATTATTCATTGAGGCCGCATCTACGCGGAAAAGATATTTTCCACAACAACTTCTCAAGATTATTATGGAAATAGGGGAGAACCTTCTTTGTTCAACGTTGAAAGAATTAAAAGAAAATAATCATTCTGAACTGTATTAAGTTAAGAAGGTGGTTTGTGAAGTTATAAAGTGAAATATATTCTTTCGATTTTAATAGGAA
This sequence comes from Propylea japonica, assembly GCA_013421045.1. Taxonomy (NCBI): domain Eukaryota; kingdom Metazoa; phylum Arthropoda; class Insecta; order Coleoptera; family Coccinellidae; genus Propylea; species Propylea japonica. The sequence continues at coordinate 11,629,200 of CM024248.1, read as the reverse complement.
CTCAACTTGGTGGAAGAGGTCTCCTTTTTGTTATTCTGCTGTTGCAAAAAGATTGAAAATGATGGAAATTCAAATGAAAAAGCAGCAGCAAGTGAAAATTATGCTATCGAACACATCAAGCCAATTTTGAACTAGAAGAATCGTATCCATTCTACCCTCGAAAATGTTTCCGACCGCCTAAACATAAATTAACCATAATCAATCAAGAAATTTTTCTCTAAGGGCCCATTCTCGGGAAAATTCTAATGCAATATATTCATTACTCGAACCCTCATTTCAGGAAGAACCTCAGAAGAACAGTCATTATAAAGTAATAATTCATGACTGAAATTATTCATAGAGGCCACATCTACGCAGAAAAGATATTTTCCACAACAAGTTTTCAAGATTATTATGGAAATAGGGTAAAGCCTTCTTTGTTTAACGTTAAAAGAAAACAAACGCATCATTCTGAAGTATATCAAGTTAAGAAGGTTTTGTTTGTGAAGTTATAAAGTGAAATATATTCTTTCGATTTCAAGAGGAACTCAACTTGGTGGAATAGATCTCTTTTTTGTCATTCTGCTGTGGCGAAAAGATTGAAAATTATGGAAATTCAAATGAAAAAGCAGCAGCAAGTGAAAATTACGCTATCGAACACATAAAACCATTTTTGAGCATGAAGAATCGTATCCATTCTATCCTCGAAGAAGTTTCCGACCGTCATCAACATAATGTAGGCACATTCAATCAAGAAATTTCTTCCTTCGGGCATGTTCTCTGAAAAATTCAAAGGCAATATATCCATTTCTCGAACCCTCATCCAGAAAGAACCCAGGAAGAAGAACAGTCATTATAAAAGTAATAATTCAGAACTGAAATTATTCATTGAGGCCGCATCTACGCGGAAAAAATATTTTCCACAACAAGTTTCCAAGATTATTATGGAAATAGGGGAGAGCCTACTTTGTTGAAAGAAAACAAACGCATTATTCTGAACTGTATTAAGTTAAGAAGGTTGTTTGTGAAGTTATAAAGTGAAATATATTCTTTCGATTTTAAGAGGAACTCAACTTGGTGGAATAGGTCCCTTTTCGTTATTCTGCTGTTGCAAAAAGATTGAAAATTGTGGAAATTCTAATGAAAACGCAACAGCAAGTGAAATTTGCCCCATCGCACACATAAAGTCATTTTTGAGAATGAAGAATCGTATCCATTATATCCTCGAAAAAGTTTCCGACCGCCATCAACATAAAGTAACCATATTCAATCAAGAAATTTTTTCCTTCGGGCATCTTCTCTGAAAAATTCGAAGGCACTATATCCATTTCTCGAACCCTCATTCCAGAAAGAACCCAGGAAGAAGAACAGTCATTATAAAAGTAATAATTCAGAACTGAAATTATTCATTGAGGCCGCATCTACGCGGAAAAAATATTTTCCACAACAAGTTTCCAAGATTATTATGGAAATAGGGGAGAACCTCCTTTGTTCAACGTTGAAAGAATTAAAAAATAATAATCATTCTGAACTGTATTAAGTTAAGAAGGTGGTTTGTGAAGTTATAAAGTGAAATATAGTCTTTCGATTTTAATAGGAACTCAACTTGGTGGAAGAGGTCTCTTTTTTGTTATTCTGCTGTTGCAAAAAGATTGAAAATGATGGAAATTCAAATGAAAAAGCAGCAGCAAGTGAAAATTATGCTATCGAACACATCAAGCCAATTTTGAGCTAGAAGAATCGTATCCATTCTATCCTCGAAAATGTTTCCGACCGCCTAAACATAAATTAACCATATTCAATCAAGAAATTTTTCTCTTAGGGCCCATTCTCGGAAAAATTCTAATGCAATATATTCATTACTCGAACCCTCATTTCAGAAAGAACCTCAGAAGAACAGTCATTATAAAAGTAATAATTCATGACTGAAATTATTCATAGAGGCCACATCTACGCAGAAAAGATATTTTCCACAACAAGTTTGCAAGATTATTATGGAAATAGGGTAAAGCCTTCTTTGTTTAACGTTAAAAGAAAACAAACGCATCATTCTGAAGTATATCAAGTTAAGAAGGTTTTGTTTGTGAAGTTATAAAGTGAAATACAAGGTCTTTATAAATGATTGTAACAGCGCAGTTGGCGTTGGATTGCAGAATACCAATCTCTAACCAATCAGAGCATAGCATGATCACAGAATTCTGTGGTTTGCATAATCTAAAGCCAACTGCGCTGTTACAATCATTTATAGAGACCCTGTATATTCTTTCGATTTCAAGAGGAACTCAACTTGGTGGAATAGATCTCTTTTTTGTCATTCTGCTGTGGCGAAAAAATTGAAAATTATGGAAATTCAAATGAAAAAGCAGCAGCAAGTGAAAATTGCGCTATAGAACACATAAAACCATTTTTGAGCATGAAGAATCGTATCCATTCTATCCTCGAAAAAGTTTCCGACCGCCATCAACATAAAGTAACCATATTCAATCAAGAAATTTTTCCCTTCGTGCCCATTCTCGGAAAAATTCTAAGGCAATATATCCATTCCTCGAACCCTTATTTCAGAAAGAACCCAGGAAGAAGAACTGTCATTATAAAAGTAATAATTCACAACTGGAATTATTCATTGAGGCCGCATCTACGCGGAAAATATATTTTCCACAACAACTTTCCAAGATTATTATGGAAATAGGGGAGAGCCTATTTTGTTTGAAGTTTTAAGAAAACAAACGCACCATTCTGAACTGTATCAAGTTAAGAAGTTATAAAGTGAAATATTTTCTTTTGGTTTTGATGGGAACTCAACTTTGTGGAATAGATTTTTTGTTTTTCGGCAGTTGTTTTGGAGATGAAGGCCTCAGGTTTACATGAAAACTTGATAACTTCGAAAAATCTGAAGGAATAGTAGTGGTGCATTGCTGCTCAGACAATCGTTAAACACAATCGGCGTGATTTGAAAAGCTTTTGAGCTTTTGTTCTTATTTGAATATCCTGACGATTGATCTATCCTGAAAATTTTCCAAGTTGTTTCCCCTGTAAGTGAGCTTCTTTACGGTGAGCCGTAGTGGTTGGGTGAGTTTGAAATCTCAACGAGAAAATGGAATTCATGATTGAATAGAATCATGCAATAACTCTCGGAATATTCGTATTTGATTTATCGTTTTCCAAACCAAATGTACAAAGGCGTTTGATTTGTATGATGTTTATAATAGAAATTGATGGACATTGTTATGAAGCAGCCATTGCAAGAAACTACAATAACGACAAACCTTGACCCATATATTTCCAACTACAATGGGGCCAAGTAGAACAGTAAATGGAGTTCAAGACTCTGGAATATTGGCCACTTGCACCAATTACTTCATAGGAAAATCCCTGGAGATATACGACTATGTTGAAAACCACTTTCGTGTTTCGTCCATTCCACTACGCTCATTTTTTTCTTTGTTCGGGATGCTCAGGATATAACAGTTTTTTCATTGTTCGTAGATATCAGCTAAGAAAATGGGTTCTTTTCCCTGGAGAACACTCCTAGAGCTGAAACATTCGGCTAGAAGTATTGAAAATCTGATAAAATGAATGTTATTTTTGGAAATCCTTTCACAAGCTAAAGCAGTAAATATCCTTCTAGTGTTTGCATACCTTAATAGCTTTATTAGACGACCTTACCCAATTCCAACAACACAATTACCCTATACAAACGAAGACTATTCCAGACTAAATTAGACTGGAATTGTTTGCTCCAAATTTGGGGTTCAAGTCACATTGTTATGAAGCAGCCAGGCGTTCAAACAATCACAAGAAACCAAAACAACTCAAAACCTTGACCTGTATTCCTCCAACTGCAGAGAGGCCAAGAATAACGGGAAATGGAGCTCAAGACTCTGGAATATTGTCCACTTGCACCGATTACTTCATACGAAAATCCCTGGAGATATACGACAATGTTGAAAACCACATGTGTTTCGTCAACTCTCATTCTTTTCTTTATTCGAGACGTTCTGGATATAACAGTTATTTCGGTGTTCGTGGATATCAGCTTGAAAAATGGGCTGTTCCCTCTGAAGACTCGTGCAGCTATTTTCAAGTGGAGAATTACAGGAATGTTTGCTGCGAGGAAAGTATAAAAAATACTTGAACAGCTCTTGAAGTTAACTATGTCTGAAATACGAGAATACTTCTACAAAAGTGACTGTGATTCGTGAGAAAAGGGGTAAGGATTTCAATAAAATTTGTTATGAAGTTAGATGGAAACACAGTTCGTTCTTTGCGACATACCTTAATAGCTTTATTAGTCGACCCAATTTCAACAACACAATTTCCCTATACAAACGAAGCTCATTTCAGACTAAATTAGACTGGAATTGTTTGCTCCAAATTCGGGGTTAAAGTCACATTGTTATGAAGCAGCCAGGCGTTCAAACAATCACAAGAAACCAAAACAACTCACAAACCTTGACCCATATTCCTCTAACTGCAGGGAGGCCGAGAACAACGAGAAATGGAGCTCAAGACTCAGGAATATTGTCCACTTGCACCGATTACTTCATACGAAAATCCCTGGAGATATACGACGATGTTGAAATCCACTTTCGTGTTTCGTCAACTCTCATTCTTTTCTTTGTTCGGGACGTTCAGGATATAACAGTTTTTTCGTTGTTCGTGGATATCAGCTTGTAAAATGGTCTGTTTATCCCTGGAGAACACTCGTGCAGCTATTTTCAAGTGGAGAAATACAGGATTGTTTTGCTGCGAGAAAAGTATAAAATACGAGAATACTGCTATAACAATGACTGTCATTCTTGAGAAGAGGGGTACGGATTTAAACAAAATTTGTTATGGAAGTTAGATGGAAAGACAAATCGTTCTTTTCGACATGCCTTAAAAGCTTTATTAGTCGAGCCAATTCTAACAACACAATTTCCCTATACAAACAAAGCCTATTTCGGACTGAATTAGACTCGAGTTGTTTGCTCGAAACAACTCACAAACTTTGACCCATATTCCTCCAACTGCAGAGAGGTCAAGATTAACAGGAAATGGAGCTCAAGACTCTGGAATATTGTCCACTTGCACCGATTACTTCATACGAAAATCCCTGGAGATATACGACAATGTTGAAAACCACTTTCGTGTTTCGTCAACTCTCATTCCGCTACGCTCATTCTTTTCTTTGTTCGGGACGCTCAGGATATAACAGTTTTTCCGTTTTCCGCAGATATCAGCTTGGAAAATGGGTTGTTTCTCCCTGAGAACACTCCTACAGGATTATTTGCTGCGTGGAAAGTATGAAAAATACTTAAACCGCTCCAGAAGTTGACTATGTCTGAAATACGACTACTATAAAAGTGACTGCGATTCGTATGAAGGGAGATAAGAATTCCAACAAAACTCTTTATGAAGTTAGAAGGAAGGACGGTTTATTTTTTGCGGCATGATGGAAACTGATGAGATGTCCATAAACGTGTTTATTGCGAATGCGAAAGGAAAATCATTTTGAGCCTCAGTTCCCAATGGAATAGAGACTTATTATTTTTCACCATGTAGTAAAAAATAAACTGCCCTTCCCTCTAACTTCATAAAGAGTTTTGTTGAAATCCTCATCCCCTTTCATACGGATCACAGTCACTTTTTTAGTGGTCGTATTTCAGACGTCGTCAACTTTAGAACAAAGAAAAGAATGAGCGTAGCGAAATAAGAGTTCACAAAACACGATTTTTGAGCTCCTTTTCCTGTTGTTCTTGGCCACTCTGCAGTTGTAGGGAATAGGGATATGGGTCAAGGTTTGTGAGTTACTGGTTTCTTGGGATGGTTTGGAACGCCTAGCAACTTCATAACAATGTGACTTCGGAATTACTTGATTAGGGTTTGCAACAAAGTATAGTATATAACATTACTAGCAAGGTAAGAGGGTTTTTTACTGGCGAATAGAGGATATTACCTCCTTGAGCCAGTAAAACACGTTACCTTGCGTGTATTGTTTTATATTTTATTTGTTTCTCATTTGTAAAAAAGTTAGATAAATTTAAAAAAAACTCAAGAATTTGTCGCCAATGTCGTAAGCTATGCATTATTTATGATTATTTATGACATCGGAAAATTATGACAACTGTCAGGGGCTTTACGAGAGGGAAGTCCTTCGAGAATATTTGCTCATTTCTGACGAAAAAGGCCAGATCCAAATGAAACAAGGTATGAATACCTATATAACGTTTATTACTGAAAATATTTGTTCCAGAAACAATGAATTAGAAGAATGAATCAAATTAGAAGCGAGTAAGTCAAACTGTCAGTTAGTGTACAGGTCGAAAAAACCTCTAGGATATTTGCAATTTTGAGAAAGAAAACAAATAGATACGGATATAACAAGGTACGAATATCGTTTTCGAATAGTTTGAGAACGTTTATTGAGAAATACATTTGTTCCAGGAACTCTGAAATTAGAAGGATGAATAAAATTAGAAGCAAGTAGTACTTGACAACTCTCAATGTAAATAATACTACTAACTTGTAAAAATTTTACAAGTTAACTGTCAGTTTTACAAGTTAGTGACTTGATAAAATAAACTTTCTTGATTAATATTTTGTTTTTTGGAAACTGACGTTTACAAATGAGAAACAAATAAATATATTTTCCAGACATCTTTTATTTTTCATCACGTCGCGAAAAATAAACCGTCTTTCCATCTAACCTCATAAAGAATTTCGTTGAAATCCTTATTCTCCTTCATACGAATCACAGTCACTTTTATAGTAGTCGTATTTCAAACATCGTCGACTTCAGAATCGTCTTAAGTATTCTTCATACTTCCTTCGCAGCAAACAATCCTGTAATTTTCCACTTGAAAATAGCTGCACGAGTGTTCTCCAGAGGAAACAGCCCATTTTCCAAGCTGATATCCACGAACACCGAAAAAACTGTTATATCCAGAGCGTCTCGAATAAAGAAAAGAATGAGAGTTGACGAAACACGAAAGTGGTTTTCAACATTGTCGTAATTCTCTAGGGATTTGGTATGAAGTAATCGGGGCAAGTGGACAATATTCCAGTGTCTTGATGCAGTTGGGGGAATATGGGTCAAGGTTTGTGAGTTGTTTTGGTTTCTTGCGATTGTTTGAACGCCCGGCTGCTCTTTAACAATGTGACTTGAAGTCCGAATTTGGAGCAAACAATTCCAGTCTAATTTAGTCTGGAATGAGCTTCGTTTGTATAGGGAAATTGTGTTGTTGAAATTGGGTCGACTAATAAAGCCATAAAGGTATGTTGCAAAAAAAAGATCTATTTTTTTATCTTACTTCATAAAAAATTCCGTTGAAATTCCTATCCCATTCGTACGAATCAGAATCACTCTTATAGAAGTCGTATCTCAGATATCGTCAACTTAAAGAATGGTTCAAGTATTCTTCATTCTTCCCTCGCAGCAAACAATCCTGTAATTCTCCACTTGAAAATAGCTGCAAGAGTGTTCTCAGGAAAAAACAGCCCATTTTCCGAGCTGATGTCTACGAACACCAGAAAAACTGTTATATCCAAAGCATCTCGAACAAAAAAAAGAATGAGAGTAACGAAATGAGAGTTGACGAAACACGAAAGTGATTTTCAATATTGTCGTAATTCTCCAGTGATTTTCGTATAAAGTAATCGGTGCAGGTGGACAATATTCCAGAGTTTTGAGCTCCATTTCCTGTTGTTCTTGGCCTCTCTGCAGTTGGAGGAATATGGGTCAAGGTTTGTGAGTTGTTTTGGTTTCTTGCGATTGTTTGAACGCCTGGCGGCTCTAAAACAATGTGACTTGAACTCCGAATTTGGAGCAAACAATTCCAGTCTAATTTAGTCTGGAATGAGCTTCGTTTGTACAGGCAAATTGTGTTGTTGAAATTGGGTCGACTAATAAAGCTATTAAGGTATGTCGCAAAAAACGAACTGTCTTTCCATCTATCTTCATAACAAATTTTGTTGAAATCCTAGTCCCTCTTCTCACGAATTACAGTCACGTTTATAGCAGTATTCTCGTATTTCAGACATTAGTTAACTTCAGAAGCTGTTCAAGTATTTTTTATACTTTCCTCGCAGCAAAAATTCCTGTAATTTTCTACTTGCTGCACGAGCGTTCTTCTCTCCAGAGGTAAGGGCCCATTTCTCAAGCTGATATCCACGAACACCGAAAAAACTGTTATATCCAGAGGGTCCCGAACAAAGAAAAGAATGAGAGTTGACGAAACACGAAAGTGGTTTTCAACATTGTCGTAATTCTCTAGGGATTTTGGTATGAAGTAATCGGGGCAAGTGGACAATATTCCAGTGTCTTGAGCTCAATTTCCCGTTGTTCTCGGCCTCTCTGCAGTTGGAGGAATATGGGTCAAGGTTTGTGAGTTGTTCTGATTTCTTGCGATTGTTTGAACACCTGGCGGCTCTAAAACAATGTGACTTGAACTCCGAATTTGGAGCAAACAATTCCAGTCTAATTTAGTCTGGAATGAGCTTCGTGTACAGGCAAATTGTGTTGTTTAAATTGCGTCGACTAATAAAGCTATTAAGGTATGACGCAAAAAACGAACTGTCTTTCCATCTATCTTCATAACAAATTTTGTTGAAATCCTAGCCCCTCTTCTCACGAATTACAGTCACATTTATAGCGGTATTCTCGTATTTCAGACATTAGTTAACTTCAGAAGTTGTTCAAGTAATTTTTATACTTTCCTCGCTGCAAAAATTCCTGCAATTTTCTACTTGCTGCACGAGCGTTCTCCAGAGGTAAGGGCCCATTTTTCAAGCTGATATCCACGAACACCGAAAAAACTGTTATATCCAGAGGGTCCCGAACAAAGAAAAGAATGAGAGTTGACGAAACACGAAAGTGGTTTTCAACATTTTCGTAAATCTCCAGGGATTTTCGTATGAAGTAATCGGTGCAAGTGGACAATATTCCAGAGTCTTGAGCTCCATTTCCCGTTGTTCTCAGCCTCTCTGCAGTTGGAGGAATATGGGTCAAGGTTTGTGAGTTGTTTTGGTTTCTTGCTATTGTTGGAACGCCTGACTGCTTCATAACAATATGACTTGAACTCCAAATTTGGGGCGAACAATTGCAGTCTAATTAAGTCTGGAATGGGCTTCGTTTGTACAGGAAAATTGTGTTGAAATTGGGTCGACTAAAAAAGCCATTAAGGTAAGTCGCAAAAAACGAACTGTCTTTCCATCTAACTTCATAACAAATTTTGTTAAAATCCTTACTCCTTTTCTCACGAATTACAGTCACTTTTATAGCGGTATTCTCGTATTTCAGACATAGTTAACTTCAAGAACTGTTCAAGTATTTTTTATACTTTCCTCGATGCGAACATTCCTGAAATTTTCCACTTGAAAATAGCTGCACGAGTGTTCTCCAGGGAAAACGGCCCATTTTCCAAGCTGATATCCAGGTACACCGAAAAAACTGTTATATCCAGAGCTTTCTGAACAAAGAAAAGAATGAAAGTTGACGAAACACGAAAGCGGTTTTCAACATTGTCGTAAATCTCCAGGGATTCCCATATGAAGTAATCGGTGCAAGTGGACAATATTCCAGAGTCTTGAGCTACATTTCCCGTTGTTCTTGGCCCTTATGCAGTTGGAGGAATATGGGTCAAAGGTTTGTGAGTTGTTTTGGTTTCTTGTGATTGTTTGAACGCCTGGCGGCTCTAAACAAAGTGACTTGAACTTAGAATTTCGAGCAAACTATTCGAGTCTAATTTAGTCTGGAATGAGCTTGGTTTGTATAGGTAAATTGTGTTGTTAGAATTGGGTCGACTAATAAAGCTATTAAGGTATGTCGCAAAAAACGAACTGTCTTTCAATCTATCTTCATAACAAATTTTGTTGAAAACCTAACCCCTCTTCTCACGAATTACAGTCACATTTATAGCAGTATTCTCGTATTTCAGAAGCTGTTGAAGTATTTTTTATACTTTCCTCGCAGCAAAAATTCCTGCAATTTTCTACTTGCTGCACGAGCGTTCTCCAGAGGTAAGGGTCCATTTTCCAAGCTGATATCCACGAACACCGAAAAAACTGTTATATCCAGATCGTCTCGAATAAAGAAAAGAATGAACTTGACGAAACACGAAAGTGGTTTTCAACATTGTCATGAATCTCCAGGGATTTTCGTATGAAGTAATCGGAGCAAGTGGACAATATTCCAAAGTCTTGAGCTCCATTTCCTGTTGTTCTTGGCCCTTCTGCAGTTGGAGGGTCAAGGTTTGTGAGTTGTTTTGGTTTCTTGCGATTGTTGGAACGCTTGGCTGCTTCGAAACAATGTGACTTGAACTCCGAATTTGGAGCAAACAATTCCATTCTAATTTAGTCTGGAATAAGCTTCGTTTGTAGAGGCAAATTGTATTGTTGAAATTGGGTAAGGTCGTCTAATAAAGCTATTAAGGTATGTCGCAAAGAACGATCTGTCTTTTCATCTACCTTCATGAAAAATTCCATTGAAATTCTTATCCCAATTCGTACGAAACAGAGTCACTTTTATAGTAGTCGTATCTCAGACATCGCCAACTGAAACAATGGTTCAAGTATTCTTCATTCTTCCCTGGCAGCAAACAATCCTGTAATTCTCCACTTGAAAGCAGCTGCAGGAGTTTTCTCTGGGGAAAACAGCCCATTTTCCGAGCTGATATCCACGAACACCAGAAAAACTGTTATATCCAGAGCATCTCGGACAAAGAAAAGAATGAGAGTAGCGAACTGAGAGTTGACAAAACACGAAAGTGGTTTTCAACATTGTCGTAAATCTCAAGGGATTTTCGTAATGGTAATAGTGTTATTGCCTGGCTAATTAACGAGCGATCAAAAGCTCCTGCTCAGGGCTTTTCCTAAATGTTTACTCCAATGTTGCATAAATGATATGTAGTCGCCTGGACCTGGAGTATATAAAGCTAACACGCTAAGCTACGAGTATTTCCACGTACATGATTATACTCAATTCGATATACAACCATGAGGTTATTTAAATTTTGCACGTTTCATGCTTCTATTTTTATACTTTTCTCGCGGAAAACATTCCTGTAATTCTCTACTTGAAAATAGCTGCAGGAGTTTTCCTCAGAGGAAACAGCCCATTTTCCAAGCTGATATCCACGAACACCGAAAAAACTATTATGTCCAGAGCGTCCTGAACAAAGAAAAGAATGGGAGTTGAGGAAACACGAAAGTGGTTTTCAACATTGTCATAAATCTCCAGGGATTTTCGTATGAAGTAATCGGTGCAAGTGGACAATATTCCGGAGTCTTGAGCTACATTTTCCGTTGTTCTCGGCCTCTCTGCAGTTGGCGGAATATGGGTCAAGGTTTGTGAGTTGTTTTAGTTTCTTGCGATGGAACGTCTGGCTGCTTCATAACAATGTGACTTGAACTTCGGATTTGGAGCAAACAATTCGAGTCTAATTAAGTCCGGAATAGGCTTCGTTTGTATAGGGAAATTGTGTTGTTATAATTGCCATGACTAATAAAGCGATTAAGGTATGTCGCAAGAAACGAACAGTCTTTCCATCTAATTTCATAACAAATTTTGTTGGAATCCTAGTTCTTCTTCTCACGAATCACAGTCACTTTTATAGCAGTTTTCTCTTATTTCAGACATAGTGAACTTCAAAAGCTGTTCAAGTATTTTTCATACTTTCCTCGCCCATTTTCCAAGCTGATATCCACGAACACTATTATATCCAGAGCGTCCTGAACAAAGAAAAGAATGGGAGTTGACGAAACACGAAAGTGGTTTTCAACATTGTCGTAAATCTCCAGGGATTTTCGTAATAGTTATAGTGTTATTGCCCCACTAATTAACGAGCGATCAAAAGCTCCTGCTCAGGGCTTTTCCTTAATTTTTTGCTCGAATATTGCAAAAATGATGTGTAGTCGCCTGTACCTGGAGTATATTAAGCTAACACGCTAAGCTACGAGTATTTCCACGTTCATGATTATATTCAATTCGATATAAAACCATAAGGCTATTTAAATTTCGCACGTTTCATGCTTCTAAGCACGCTCAAACTATTAAAAACCCTTTGTTTTCATTACATCACATTATGTAACCCTTGGACAATCTACATTGAACGACCTGCACTGGCGAAAAACTGCAGCAAACTTCTTGAGCTCCACCATTTACTTGCTAATTTTTTTTGTCTGTACTGTAGTCTGTACCTATGGTTGAAAAATTTAGGAAAAGCCCCCAGCAGGAGCTTTTGAGCGCTCGTCCTTTGGTGGAGCAATAAGACTATAACCTCAAAATTTTATATGGGATTTGAGATTGACACCAAATATATATGTAGGATATTTTACGTTGTTTAGGGTAATGGTAATACTACCTCGAGGTTTAAATAAAAGTTTATTCACGAAACAAATAACAACAAAATTCGGAGGAAATACAGCCTCTGAACAAACTCATCCAAATCTGACTGACGTCTATCTCCCCATCTTTTATTTTTCGACTACTATAACTACGTTATTGATAACGTCATTAGAACAACATAGAATATTTTGATTTAATTCGAAATAAAGTACGAATCGAAATAAAAGTACGAATCCCACATATAAATGCAGAATCTCAGCACAATCTGAATCATATTCTAGCAATTATTCAGAAAATAAAATATGTGAAAAATAAGTGATTAAAAAAATTAAATTTTATGGTTTTGATGATGCGACCCTCTCGAAATTTTGCCTGAACATTTAGTATATAAGTCTTGATTCACAAAATAAACTTCACTCGAATCAGAGTCACTTTTATATAGTAGTCGTATCTCAGACATCGTCAACTTCAACAAAGGTTCAAGTATTCTTCATTCTTCCCTGGCAGCAAACAATGCTGTAATTCTCCACTTGAAAGCAGCTGCAGGAGTGTTCTCTGGGGGAAACAGCCCATTTTCCGAGCTGATATCCACGAACACCAGAAAAACTGTTATATCCAAAGCATCTCGAACAAAGAAAAGAATGAGAGTAGCGAAATGAGAGTTGACGAAACGCGAAAGTGATTTTCAACATTGTCGTAATTCTCCAGGGATTTTCGTATGAAGTAATCGGTGTAAGTGGACAATATTCCAGAGTCTTGAGCTCTATTTCCCTTGGCCCTTATGCAGTTGAAGGAATATAGGTCAATCTCAAGTCCCATATAAAATTTGAGGTAATAGTGTTATTGCCCCACCAATTAACGAGCGATCAAAAGCTCCTGCTCAGGGCTTTTCCTAAATTTTTTGCTCGAATATTGCATACATGATATGTAGTCGCCTGGACCTAGAGTATATTAAGCTAACACGCTAAGCTAGGAGTATTTCCGCGTTCATGATTATATTCAATTCGATATAAAACCATGAGGAAATTTAAATTTTGCACGTTTCATGCTTCTAAGCACGCTGAAAATATTCAAACCCTTTGTTTTCATTATATCACATTATGTAACCGGTGAACAATCTACATATAAATAACTTCAATCTTACATACAACACCAGGAATGCAAATAGTCTCATCATACCTCACCACAAGCTTAAAACCACGCAGCTTAGCGTAAACTACCTGGCATTAAAGATCTACAACCTATTACCAGATGAATATAAAATCTTAAAAACGAAGAGACTCGGGAAGGTTCTGAAGGAAAAGCTGATACAGAGAGTATACTACAAACTAGAAGAATACTTCACAAACCCTATTTATTAAATAGTTCGTCATATATGTTAAAATGTCCATTGTCTTATACAATTAATTCATTTGACTGTGTTCATTTTATTCTAATGTACATACTTTGATGAAACAAGCTTTTGCTGTTTATCTTTTGAAGACACCCCATGTAAATTTTGATGGGTTAAATTATTGTATGTTTGAGTGTAGACATTACAAATAAATAAATAAATAAATAAATAAATAAATAAACGACATGCGCTGGCGAAAAACTGCAGCAATTCCCTTCAGCTCCACCATTTACTCGCTAAGTTTTTCTTTGGTCGGCACATATGTTGAAAAATTTAGGAAAAGCCCTGAGCAGGAGCTTTTGAGCGCTCGTTCTTAGTGAAGCAATAAGACTTTTACCTCAAAATTTTAAATGGGATTTGAGATTGATACCCAATATATAAAGGCAGCATCTCACCACAAACGAAATTATATTCTGGAAATTATTCAGAAAATAAATATGTGAAAAATAAATTATTAAAAAAATTTATTTTATGGTTCTGGTGATGCGATCCTCTTGAAATTTTGCATGAACATTCAGTACCTATATTATCAGTCTAGATTCACAAAATAAATTTCACTCGAATCAGAGTCATTTTTATATAATAGTCGTATTTCAGACATCGTCAACTTCAACAATGGTTCAAGTATTCTCCATTCTTCCCTTGCAGCAAACAATCCTGTAATTCTCCACTTGAAAGTAGCTGCAGGAGTGTTCTCAGGGAAAAACAGCCCTTTTTCGAGCTGATATCCACGAACACCAGAAAAACTGTTATATCCAAAGCATCTCGAACAAAGATAAGAATGAGAGTAGCGAAGTGGGAGTTGACAAAACACGAAAGTGGTTTTCAACATTCTTGTAAATCTCCAGGGATTTCTGTATGAAGTAATCGGTGCAAGTGGACAATATTCCAGAGTCTTGAGCTCCATTTTTCATTGTTCTTGGCCACTATGCAGTTGGAGGAATATAGGTCAAGGTTTGTGAGTTGTTTTGGTTTCTTGCGATTGTTTGAACGCCTGGCTGCTTCATAACAATGTGACTTGAACTCCAAATTGGGAGAAAACAACTCGAGTCAAATGTAGTCCAAAATAGGCTTTGTTTGTATAGGGAAATTGTGTTGTTAGAATTGGCTCGACTGATAAAGCTATCAAGGTATGTCGCAAAAAACTAACTGTCTTCCCATCTTACTTCATCACAAATTTTGTTGAAACCTTAGTTCCTCTTCGCACAACTCACAGTAACTATATAGCATCATTCTCATATTTCACACGAAGTTAACTTCAGGAGATTTTCAAGTAATTTTTATAATTTCCTTGCAGAAAACATTCCGGTGATTCTCCACTTGTAAGCAGCTGCAGAGTGTTCTCTGGGGGAAACAGCCCATTTTCCGAGTTGATATCCACGAACACCAGAAAAACTGTTATATTTAGAGCGTCCCGAACAAAGAAAAGAATGGGAGTTGACGAAACACAAAAGTGGTTTTCAACATTGTCGTTATTCTCCAGGGATTTCCGTAATAGTAGAAGTGTTATTGCCCCGCGAATTAAAGAGCGATCAAAAACTCTTGCTCAGGGGTTTTCCTAAATTTTTCAACATACGGCTCGAATATTTCATAAATGATATTTAGTCGCCTGGACCTGGAGTATAATAAGCTAACACGCTAAGCTACGAGTATTTCCACGTTCATGATTATATTCAATTCGATATAAAACCAGGAGGCTATTTAAATTTTGCACGTTTCATGCTTCTAAGCACGCTGAAAATATTCAAACCCTTTGTTTTC
Organism: Propylea japonica; assembly: GCA_013421045.1. NCBI lineage: Eukaryota > Metazoa > Arthropoda > Insecta > Coleoptera > Coccinellidae > Propylea > Propylea japonica. The sequence continues at coordinate 11,613,742 of CM024248.1, read as the reverse complement.
AGTACATCATATTATGTAACCGGTGAACAATCTACATTAAACGACCTGCAGTGAAGAAAAACTGCAGCAACTCCACCATATGTTGAAAAATTTAGGAAAAGCGCTGAGCAGGAGCTTTTGTGCGCTCGTTATTTGGTGAAGCAATAAGACTATTACCTCGAAATTTGATTTTTTCGATTGATACCAAATGTATAAATGCAGAATCTCAGCACAATTGGAATTATATTCTAGGAATTATTTAGAAAATAAAATATGTGGAAAATAGATGATTAAAAAAATTGAATTCTATGGTTTTGATGATACGATCCCCTTGAAATTTGGCATGAACATTCGGTATATCAGTATTGATTTACAAAATAAATTTAAAATTTGAATTTTCTATGGTTCTGTTAACACTATGGCCACAAAATTTTGCATCAGACTTATTATGATCGTCTTGCATATGGCCGCAACATTTCATTTCGATGGGTTTCGTTTTGTTTGAGATATTGAGCAACAAAAATTTTGAACGACCATATTTTATGGAACACCTTGTACGATTTGGCTGGTTAACAAACTGACCCTGAAAATTTTAAGTCTCTAAGATAATTCCTACGAAAGTTATTGCGCTAATGGCCGGCCGGACGGACAGAATTGAATTTGACGACGAATTCGTCGTTTGAGACCATTTTCGGTTCAAAATTCGAAAATAACATAAATTTTGGCAAAACGATATAGCACTCGTTGGAGTAGAACGAGTGCTCAAAAAAAGGATAATAGGGGCTGTTTTGTTTGTTTTTAAACAGAATTTGGAATTCAGAAATAGGATTTTAATACTCAAACAAGGGGGAAATTTTGTGGGGATCTCATTATTACAAAATTTGAACAAAATATATTTCGACTGAAATATTTTATTTTTATAGGTTGAAAAAGAATACTCTCTCCAAAATCTAGAAACCCCCTGTATATTAACGGTGCACACTGGTAAAAAGCTGCAACTGGGCGAAAACGGTAATTTTTCGTTCGAATTCTTCCTTCGGTCGTCCAGAATGTCCGAGAAAGGGATTATATTTCGAGCGAAGTAAAAAGTTTGTTACATAAAAGTTGGAGGGAAGATGAAAATCTTCTAGGTCCAACTAGTGATTCACAGGATTCTTTGGACCCAGTTATCGGGAAACTGGATGATATTGCCTCTCTCAGTTGTAACTCTGTATCCTTGTGTTCTTGACCCATTTTCGGTTATCAGAATCTGGGTCAAATTGTGGAGGTGTTATACAGGATGTTTGAAAAAAACGTGGCACTATGTAAGGGGTGATTCATCATATCATTTCATGAAAAAAATTTCCCACAATTGTAGGTCCTTAAAGCATTGTGTCCAAGATAGAGGGTATTTAATTTTAAACGAACAGTCATTTCGAATTTTTTGTTCAATTCGTGACAAAAACCGTTACTTCAACACATTCAGCACTACATTAAGATTCTTTATTTTGGACATAAAATCGGCACTCTATGCGAAAAAAAGGATATTGAGATTTCTCCTCACAGTTTCATATATCTCAATGGCGTACCATTTTTTAAGGTCTGTTTTCAAGTGGGAACTTAAACACTCTGTGTTTTGGAAATGATTTTTTGACTGTTGATAGGAAAGTTGAAGAAAATTATTTAAAAAAACGACCATGTTTTTCAACACAAAATATTGAAAATGGGCGTCTCAAAAACCGCTATTTTTCCAGCGTAAAAGTTGGAATGAAAACACCCACGAACCTTTAGAAACGATCACCAATTGAGACTTAAGAAAAAAACAAAGCTTATTATGATTAGAAAAGTTTCTCGAAAGCTTTTTTCCGTACGTTTTCATCTCAATTTTAAAGTATCTTGAAAGCCATGTATTTTAGAGGGCAGCTTTATTCATATTTTGTGGCGAGCTATGACATCCTAAAATAAGTCGTTCCTTTTCAGTAACACCCTATAGATTCCAAACTATAACACCATGCGCCTCTGCTGGGAAACAACCAATAGAAACTCTTAAAAACCAGATATGGCTGTTAAATGACAGATTTGAAATCAAACAAAAACTCCATCCAAGCAATCAAACTGCAAAATTCTCTCTTTTATTTTTTTTTCTGTCCTGATAGCTTCATAATCTAGTTTTCCCAGAAGACTTTGAAGATCAACAAAAGCAATTCTCCAACACAAACCCACTAAATTGAACTCAATTCAACAATTTTCTACGAACAAACTAGGACTTAAACTACGTTCAAGCCTTGACCGATATTTCTCGAACTGTAAGTGTCTCTGCAGCACCAGAAAATTGGGTTTAAAGCCTGCGGGATATATTTTATTCGGTTTCCGTATGTTAAAATCACCTTAGAGTGTGATCCCAGTAAGCGTTTTCGTTTGCCGTCAAGTTACATTCTGCTTCACTGAATATGTCAGTTTCCTGTGAAATATAATGCGTTTTGTGACATTCGCTAAGAATTCGAGTTTAACAAATGTGGTCTGTTATGTCTTTTCGTAGGCTGCAATAATTCGTATAGAACTTTTTCATTTCCTTTCTGTGGCTTGAAGGTAACATGAGGCTCTTGAATTATATCTAAGAATACTTGAAGTAAATAAATAAACATGAGATTTTGCTGTTAAATGAAATATTTGAAAGCAAACCAAATCTCCAGCCAAGCAATCAAACTTGAAAAATTTTTCTTCTTTTTTCTTTCCTTCATCCTAATAGCTTCATGATCAAGTTTCCAAAGAGGACTTCGAAGATCAACAAAAGCAATTATCTTACACAACCCAACTAAAATGAACCCAACTCAACTATTTTCAGAAACAAACTAAGGCTTAAACTACGTTCAAGCCTTGACCGATATTTCTCGAACTGTAAGTGTCTCTGGAGCACCAGAAAATTGGGTTTAAAGCCTGCGGGATATATTTTATTCGGTTTCCGTATGTTAAAACCACCTTCGAGTGTGATCCCAGTAAGCGTTTTCGTTTGCCGTCAAGTTACATTCTGCTTCACTGAATTTGTCAGTTTCCTGTGAAATATAATGCGTTTTGTCGCTGTGAATTTGAGTGGAACAAATGTGCTCCTTTATGTCTTTTCGTAGGCTGCACTTGACCTGGATCATTACATTTCTGTGGCTTGAAAGTGGAGCATGACGTTACTCAACTTCATTCATGAATATTTGTAATAATCGAATGAAGATGACTTGAATATTTGTCTATTGTAAGTAATCAATTAGATGAAATAATGAATAATGATACATTCTCATGTCGAAAGAGGGAAGCTCCAACCTGAAAATTGGATTGGACATTTGAGGTTTAATCAATTGGACTTAAACTATCGGTTGTTATGCCATCTATCTTTGATTACGAAACGCTCTTTGAAGCGGTCATGGCTGACCTTCCTAGTACAATGATTTTCATAGTTGATAGTTTAAAAAGGGGTTACAGTTCACTGCGACTTCAAGGTCTATTGTGCCCCATTACAGAGCTGTTCTGACCACAACCTTCACAGCTATCCTTCCAGTTCCAGAGATCTGATGAAATCCAATATCTGTGAAGGATTCAACGAGGCTAGTTTCTCGCCCAAGGCATTCTCTCCTACGGTCTGCAAAACCAAAGCATTTCGTGACTAGGTGAATTGGGGTTTCTTTCTCGTCCCCACAGAACCTACAGTCGTCAGTGTTCGACAATCCCATCATCAACAGGTGCCTCCTGAGGCGACAGTGTCCTGAAAAAAAGCCAGTGAGGAGGTGTAATTGTTTCTTTCCAAGATCCAGATATATTTTGGATCTGTTTCTAAGTTCCGGGGGAACTTATTGGAATAATCCATCCCTGAGAGATTCCGCCAGAGTTTTTCCTTGTCAGCTTTCTCGTTCTCCAGAAACTCCTTCTTATATGTACATTTACCTATACCACAGAAGGGTTCTGGACCAATGAGTGACATTCGTGCGTCCTCTTTGGCAAGAGTATTGGCTTCTTCGTTTCCTTTGATTACCGAATGGTCGGGAATCCAGATAAAAAGACCTTATTTTTCTTGCCTACTTCATTGAGTTTGTTCCGGCACTCCCAGATCACCTTTGAGTCGATGAATTAGGAGCTCGGTGGTTTAATAGCAGCCTGACTATCTGAGTGTTTGGCTATATCGCACTCTTGGTAATTTCTTTCAAGATTTATATTTAGACATCTTTCAATAGCTAAGATTTCCGCTTGAAAGACGCTCATACAGGAGCCTTACGACACTGCACACTTAGTACTTGGCCCGTGTATCCCAGCGCCAGCTCCTGTAGAGGTTTTCGAACCATCTGTATACCATTTTACGGAATTTTCTTTGAGCTCTTTTACCCAGCAATGTCCTGAAGTTTTTCTCATTACTTACTTTCTTGACCATTAAGAGGATTAACATGGTAGCATTTCCCGAAAGTGACCTCAGTTCTGATAAAAATAAAATGAAGTAAAGGGTTTTCAATAAGAGCGGGTAGATTTTGAAACGAAATTAAACAAGCTGCGTATGAGGTATCAACAATTTTTTTAATTTATTCAAAAGGCCCTTATATGCCATTAAGTATGGAGGATGACATCATTCAAATGCCCGCCTCGGCTTCTCACAGTGGCACGGATCCGAGTGGTCCAATTTTCAATGACTCTTCCGCATAGATCCAAAATCCACACCAAACCGTAACTTTTTGGGATGCATTACCACCTGGTGAACCTCGTGTGGGTTTGTGTCGTCCCATATACGGCAATTTTGTTTGTTAACAAAGCCATTCATCCAAAAATGCGCCTCGTCGCCAAAGATGATTTTTCGCCAGAAATTGGAATCCTCTTCCAAACGATTCGATGCCCAGGCAGCGAACAAACGACGTTGTCTATGGTCATGAACTTTGAGCCCCCGGGTCAGTTGAGTCTTATACGGGTGTAACCCTAAGTCCCGTCGCAAAATTCGCCAAGTTGAAGTTTGCGAAAGGCCGAGTTCTTGTGCACGGCGAGGAATCGACTGCCTCGGGTTCTGCTGTACACTTTGACGGACCGCCGCGATGTTCTCGGCTGATCTTGCGTTTTTCGAACGTACAGGTGTGGGTTGATCGATTAACGAACCGGTTGTTTCAAATTTTGCCACCAAACGCTGAAGAGTCGACTGTGAAGGGCCACCACGTCTACCGTAAAATGGGCGCAATGTACGCAACGTTTGCACTAACGAACACTCATTTTGAAATGTTTTATTATTTGTACGCGCTGTTCAATCGTGTAACCTGCCATGGTGATTTGGCATAAGCAACTGAATAATAAGCAGAAGATTTGACAATTGTCGCCAAACAAAATGGCCGCCACGGACCGCCAAAATCTACCCGCGCCAATTGAAAACCCCTTTATAACAGACAAAGCCATGAAATCATAAATCACGGTTTTTCTCAACAAGATATAACAAAATTGATAAAAAGCAATTCAAAACCACCATTTTATTTCCACACATTTTCAACCCAGTGAACGATACACCGAAACTGCTCCACTTGATCTCAACCATATCCGTTGAAAGGGCGGAAAAGTTGCCCATTTCCTCGACTTAATTTTCCCAAAGATAACCGTGAATGTCGAAAAAACCTGCATTATATTCCGAACGGACAAAAGACTCACTGTGGCGGAATGGAAGTTGACGGAAGACGAAAGCCCTCTAGGCTCGCTTTCCATTCAAGGGGGATTTTCCACATTCAGTAATCGAATAAATTGGACGATATAACTGCAAAGCGCAAAGCTCTATTTTTGGTCCCTTGACACATTTACTGTCTAGCTAGAAAGTAAGGTCAACGGTTGTGTACAGGGCTTGACTAGGGTAATTGTTGGCGAAAAATATCTAACAAGGTCTTTAAAAAAATTGAACGAACTATACTATAATTATTCTATATAGGTCGACCTACAGGGTGTTTCCTAAACACGCGGCAAAAATTCAGGGGATTGTTCCTTGGACTATTCTAAGAATATTTTGTCCTTTGATGATTTTTGAAAAAATTATCAATTTTAAGTCAAAAAACTGGCCGTTTTAGTAATTTGAATGTTGTTAAACAAATTTAAAAATAAATTGTACCTACTTATAGTAAACACAGTGCGGTATGCATTTTTATTTAAACTATTATTAATTTTAAAAATATGAAAAATGTTGTTCGCCCTGTATCTTCGAAACAAAGAGGTTTTTCAAAAATCATCAGGAACAAATCATGCTTAAAATAGTCCAAGGAACAACCCCCTGAATTTTTGCCGCATGTTTAGGAAACACCCTGTATACAGGTTAGATATCTGTAAACAAATGCGAGTGACTTAGGGAGATGATTCCTCGATGAAAACAAACAAGGGTAGTTCATATATGTTTTTTTTTCGAAATCGACCTTCCTTCTAAGATACAGCCTTTATAAGGCGATGACGAGTTGACAGTTCTTTTTTAAGAGTCCTAAAAAACACTGAGTCATAAAACTATGGATAATATGATTCATTGAGTAGATGATACGCACACTATCTTATTTATCCCACAACTTTATTATTAGGGGTTGGAAATACCAACCCCTTATGATTTTCCTTCAAAAATTGTTTTTATGGGACGGATTTTCGAAAAATGAAATGCTTTATGGTTTCTCTTTGAAAACTCTCTCAAAATTTCGATAGAGTCGATACTTTTCTCGGAAAAAATAAAAACTTACAAGCAGTTAAGATCATTTTTCGTTTCGTTTCATGTATGTTCCATAAAATGAATATTCTGATATGTTTTATGCTCAAAATTGGGTTCGACAGAAGAAAAAAGATTTTCTATGATTCTCTCTACAATTTTCAGTTTCAGAAGAAGTCAATTTTTTTATAATAAATACTCTGCAGAAATAAAATAAATTACTCAGTAATAAAAATGGTAGTTCATTCGAATTTGCATTTAGCAGATATGCACTTATCTCCTGTCATAGACATACAATATCTTAGAATATTCATTCTACGGAACACTTATACGATGAAATAGAATGGACAGTGATCATAACTGCTTGTGAGTTTTTATTTTTTCCGAGAAAAGTATCCACTGTACCACTGGCCATTAGCCCATACGTGAAGATGGGACTTGAAATAATAATGATACTGAGATCGCACAGTACAAATTTAACAGTTGCTAATAACAGACCAGACATAATTCTAGTGAAAAAAAGAGAAGAGAGCAATAATTATAGACGTAGCTATCCCGAATAACAACAATCTACGTCAAAAATACGCTGAAAAAATATCGAAATATCGAGAGCTTGAACTTCAGATGAAAAGGCAGTGAGGAATGTCTAGTACCAGAATCCCATTCTCATATCAACTCAAGGAGCTAGATTCGGATGAAAACCTTTACAAAATAATACAAAAAGCAGTACTTCTCGGTACTGCTAGAACAGTAAGGGAGTTTGTAGGTCACGATGAACACCAGGAACAACCTTGGAGGGAAATATTGCAAGACCGACTACCACGACATCAACCGAGAAATCCAGGACCAAGCAACAACAAGCAGGATCCAGGAGAAGAAGAGCACCGAACACCCCAGAGCTCAATCCACCTGCTACTTGCTATCCGGGATGAGTGAATCTTCCCCTCAGTAGGGAGTGTGATAGCCGATCGCTAAGGGGTGTAAAAAATCACATCCTTTCTATGCCAATAGGCTCAAGTCGATAATAATGATACTAAGTGCTTGTTTAGGTATTACAGGCGCTCTGAGGTCTACCCCTACAGCAGCGATAGAATGTATGCTGGGTCTTTCTCCTTTGCATCTAGTTGTGAAGGAGGTGGCTATGAAGACAGCTCTAGGAATCTGGGAACGGGGACAATGGCGCGATGGAGGACTCTTCACTGGGCACGCAAGGGCCCTCAAAATGGTTAAGGATGCTCACGCTCCCCTTCTCCAAAGAGGTGACCGCGCGGGAACTAAGTTCTACTTCGACGAACCCTACAGGGTAATTGTTCCCGATAGAGACCTATGGTCTTCATCAACAGGCTTCTTAGTCCAGAGGGTCCCACCTGGTTCACTGATGTCTCTGTCACAGCAACAGGGTCTGGTGCCGGAATCGTGGGTCCTCACTTCAATCAGGCTATCCCTCTGGGGAAGGACTGTTCCATTGTGCAGGCTGAGCTATTTGCGGTTCTTGCATGCGCACTAGAAAATATTCGCGGGGATACTCTTGCCAGCACATTTACATATGTTGCGACAGCCAGGGAACTCTGAAATATCTATCCGATGGTAGAGTTGATTCTCTTTTGGTAGAAGAATGCAGGAAAGCTCTGCGTGGGCTGGGCTCTGATAACTTTTTGAAAGTAATCTGGTGTCCGGCTCACGCGGATATACCTGATAACGTTAAGGCAGATGAACTGGCTAGGCGGGGAGCCGGATTAACATTTGTTGGTCCGGAGCCTGCGCTGCCAATCTGTCGCACATCTGTCAGAAGTTTCTTCAGGAACTGGCTGAACAGGGAATTTTCCTCGGAATGGAGCGCAGAGAGACCGTCCTCGCGATCTGAGGTCAATAGGCTTCTGTTGCTGGAGAGGAAACAACTAGGTCTGGTGACTGGTGCATTGACTGGTCACCTGTTTAACAAGCATTTGAAGAGAATGGGATTGACGAGCTGCTCCCTATGCCGGTGGTGCAGGAGTACTGATGAAACGGTTGAGCATATTTTGTTCAACTGTGGGAACCTTAATGAGTTAAGGTCAACACACCTAGGAAATCCAACACCTTCTATCCCTATGGCGAGAGGAACCACCCCTGGCAGGCTCGCGACATTTCTGTCTTCGTGTCTGAGGAGCTGAGTCTCTATAGAACGATGCGGGTGAACAATGGGCCACTAGGCCTCAGTTCGGCCGGAAAGGCACCGCACATAGAAGAAGAAGAAGAAGTGCATCATCCATCGCAGTATTGTGTTTACTTCTACAGGTTTTTCCTACCACCAGTACCTTGATTCCTTTGTTTGTAGTCACCCTGATGTGTCTTTGTATACATAGCGACAGAACATTCTGCATTTTCATTATTATCCTGTGAACTGTGAACAGTGATTAAAGAAGTGCATTGAAGATAAATGCCATTAAGAATACCGTCAAAATGATAAATCATCTGAAACAATGGATAATTTCCTCTAAAAAAACACAATTTCCGGAGATAAATATCCAGTGCTGACAGAAACGCCGATGAAAACAACACGACATTATTCGTAAACATCCCCAATAATCTAAGTAAAGGTTCGATTTCTTTTGAATATCGTGTATTTGTGTGGGCAGACGGCACCGTTGGGACCAGAAACATCCAGAAAACCGAATAATAAACCCATTAGGGATGAGAGAGGGAGGATGAGAACAACTTGTTATTCGATTCCTAGATTGTGTTTTCATTCCAGCCTGATTTGACTTTTTAACATCGGGTCTAGTGGTCTAGTCATGCAGTTCGCATGAATGGGATGATCGTTCATCAATTCTGCCATGTTTTTTTAATTTTTGCATTTCATAGTGCGGTTCGTTCCATCTAGTGTACGATGTTTTGTTTACATAATGAACAGTTCGTTTGTTTTCATTTGGCAAATGATTGGGAGGAAAATTGAGTTTTTGAACTAGGCTATAAAACTACGTCGAGTTTTTTATACAGATTTGGAAATTCACATCGAAAACATACGATATACAATGCATCAGACAGAGAATTCTTACGTCTAGTTGCACAGATGAATAGTCGAGATAATCACGTGCTGTAACTGAATGAATTCCGTTGACTTATTGCAATAACCTAGCCTTGTTTCTCTCTAAAAGGGCCCACTCACTAAGAGGGAAGCGCGAAGACTTGAATGCGCGTTGTACGGGGTACAGTTAAAACAGTGTGTGTATGGCGTAAATATGGAATGCGCAATCATCTCCGTCGTGTGGCGTGTGCATTCTTCACCGTACATGAAAGAATGACCAAAAACGACCGTGTATGGGCAACAAGTCTCTGCACGTTTCATATGTTTAGCAACACAGTGTCGGGTTCGATATTTATACCTTGGAAATTTTTTCCTTAATAACAACGCACGCCACTGCCATTAACATCAGATCTTTTTTCGACGTCATCTCACGCTTGTCGCACATCCAAACCAACACGCAAAAGTGTATGTGTGTGGGAAATATGAATGCACACGTTTGCGTTACAGCAAACGTGCAGATACTTAACTGCGCATTCTTCCTTCTTAGTGAGTGGGCCCCTTAAGAGGGAAGCGCGAAGACTTGAATGCGCGTTGTACGGGGTACAGTTAAAACAGTGTGTGTATGGCGTAAATTTGGAATGCGCAATCATCTCCGTCGTGTGGCGTGTGCATTCTTCACCGTACGTGGAAGAATGACCAAAAACGACCGTGTATGGGCAACAAGTCTCTGCACGTTTCATATGTTTAGCAACACAGTGTCGGGTTCGATATTTATACCTTGGACATTTTTTCCTTAATAACAACACACGCCACTGCCATTAACATCAGATCTTTTTTCGACGTCATCTCACGCTTGTCGCACATCCAAACCAACACGCAAAAGTGTATGTGTGTGGGAAATATGAATGCACACGTTTGCGTTACAGCAAACGTGCAGATACTTAACTGCGCATTCTTCCTTCTTAGTGAGTGGGCCCATTTACACTTATAGAATTATTTAATTAGTCAGGCTGCCCGTGATACTCGATTCTAGTGGTCTAGTCAAGCAATTTGAATGAATGGGATGATCGTTCATCAATTCTGCCATGTTTTTTTAATTTTTGCATTTCATATAGAGTGGTTCGTTCCATCTAGTGTACGAGGTTTTGTTTACATAATGAACAGTTTGTTTGTTTTCATTTGACAAACGATTGGGAGAGAAATTGGGTTTTTGAACTAGGCTTTAAAACTACGCCGAATTTTTGTATACGGGGTGTCCCGTAATTAGACCGACAAACTTCTAGTGGACATTATAGATCATATTTTAGACAGATTCGACCCAAATCATATAATGCAAAATTGCTTCGTTAAGGAGCTAGTGCACTTTGAAGATGACGTCCTGTTCACACTTTTTTCCACACATTCGCAAAACGGAGTCACTGAAATTTACACAATGGCTTATATCAGAAATACGCATCGATTATATTGAGTGCATTTCTTTCATGTCAAGCACAATCGTATCATTTGGGGGGGGCGAAGGGTATTTTAGTTGAAACTTTTTCAACTTGCATTATTTCGCGAGATTTACATCATATTCATGAACTCTGATGTTTTTTCTTGAAAAAAGATGCTCTTGTTTAATAACGCCCAGATGCAACATTTCTGAAAAAAATAGATTTGAAATTTTCTCTCTTTTTACTAAGTACTCAATGTCACTTCTGTTTATTTTCAGTTGATAATGGTTAGGTTTGAAGATATAAATCAATTCTGTCAAACAAAGATCATCTTCTCTAGCCACTTTATGTGACTCCGTTTTGCGAATATGTGGCAAAAAGTGTGGACAGGACGTCATCTTCAAAGGGCACTAGCTCCTTAATGAAGCAATTTTGCATTATATGATTTGGGTCCAATCTGTCTAAAATACGATCTATAATATCCACTAGAAGTTTGTCGGTCTAATTACGGGACACCCTGTATATTTGATTCGATGTATCACTCCAAGATTGCTCATTTTGCTAGCTTGTTCTGAAAAACATAGCTTGTTCTAAAAAACAACTTGTTATAACTGTGATTTTATATTTTTCATCGGAAAATGTATTGACCTTGTCGACGATTCAGGAGTGAAATTTATCATGAAAAACATGTAGAAACTACCTATTGCATGATTGCACAGATTTCAGGTAGTATTTTGTCACGTAAAAAACCTCTATTGCTTGGCCTATGACTCTATTATTATGAGTGCCAGGTCATTTTGGTGTTGAAGGAAATGAAAAAAACCTGAACTTGCAAAAAGTGCATCAAGGTTAATACTTGCTGGCCCTGAGGCTTTTTGTGCGCTTTGAAAACACTCATATAAGGCAGAGGTTTAGCAATGGGAGTTTTTAATAACAGAATAACCCTTTGAAAATATAGCCCTGGACTTACTGAGTCCAAAAAATTTGTGATGATTTCCTCTACCTATACCAGAAAGCTCTTGATGCTGTCACGATCTGCGCTTCAGGTTATGCTGGGACTTACTTTCTAGAAAGAAACTATCAAAAGTGCGATATAGTCATAAATACTCAGATAGTCAAGCTGTTATTAAAGCACTGAGCTCCTACGTCATCGACTCAAACATGATCTGCGAGTGTCGGAACAAGCTCAATGGAGTAGGCAAGAAAAATAAGGTCTTTTTAATCTGAGTTCAAGCCCATTCGGGAATCAAAGGAAACGAAGAGGCCAATACACTTGCCAAAGAGGGCGCACGATTGTCACTCATTGGCCCAGAACCCTTCTGTGGTATAGGTATGTACTCCTGTAAGAAGGAGTTTCTGGAGAAGGAGAAAGCCGAGAAGAAAAAACTCTAGCGGAATCTCCCAGGGATGGATTATTCCACTAAGTTCCTTCGGAACTTTGAAACAGCAAGATCCAAGAGGTATCTGGATCTTAGTAAGAAACAATTACACCTCCTCACTGGCGTTCCTACAAGACACTGTCGCCTCAGGAAGCACCTGTTGAGGATGGGATTATCGTACACCTAGTCACGCCTCGTTGAAGTCTTCACAGATATAAGATTTATCAGATCTCTGGCACCGGAAGGCGAGCTGTGACGGTATGGCCCGAACAGCTCTGTAAGGGGGCATAATTGGGAATAATTCAGATAGAAAAACCGGTTCTGGACACTCAAGAGGTAACGGCCAAGGCTCCTGAAGAGTTTGTCGGTTTTGTCAACGCCAATGATGACCTCCATGGTTTTCCAAGAGAGAACAAAAGATCTACATGGTCGCTGTTGTCGGTAGGCTAACCTAGATAAAACGACCTCAGTTCTAATAATAATGATAGTAATACCCATTTACTTTCATTTTAGAAATCTTATATTTCAACCTATTGATCATGAAAATCGAAAAATAAAAACAAAATTTTTTCTCTGTATCTCATGTAGTAACATGTTGAGTTTGAAATGGAGATGACAAAAGTTTTGTTTCGTGACTTCCTCTTCATCAATTTAACAAGTGTCATATTGTAGTCTGCTCAGATATGGGTTGAATATGAGTTAATGGTTCTCCTTGCCGCGAATATCAGAATTGCTAGATAGTTTGCTTGGGATTCCCACCGACAAAATGGAAACTCGGGTTATGTCACTGAGAGGAAATCAAATTATTGATATTCTGAAACAGGAACTCGATTGGTTAGTTCGGAAATTGAGAAACTCTCGGCTGAATACATAGGTACAATTCTCAAATAATAGATGCATTCATCTTGAGGAAAATCTTGATAAATGCACAGGATGAATAAAGTTTCTTAACGAATTTACGAATATAACGATTTCAAGAACTGTAGGTGTAAAGATTTAAAAAAATCAAAAGCTTTTGCACACTTGTTCATATTGTGAAAACAATTAATCAAATCTGATTATCGCGAGAGTTATTGATATCATTCTATTCTGGACAGTTGAAAATATAAGTTATGGAAATATATTTTGATTCGAAATATAAAATTTGAGAATAAGCTTCAAATTTAACTTTTTTCAGAATTTCGAATGGTTATTTTAGGGAAAATGGGATGAAAACATGGTTTTTCCACTGAATATATATGATTGAATAAACTGAAGCCCATTCAAGCTACTAAATCGAATCCAAAATCAAACGCACCAATGAATACATTCGCCAATTTGTAACAAGACGATAAATTTTCATTGAATTAACATTATGATATCAATATTCATCAGCTTCATGGGAATTTGATGTTGTGCTTTCGAAATACATTCATACGTATGTATGAGCAGATATGAATGATGAAAATAATCTGTGTTTCCATTTTGGATGTTTTTCAGCACGAATAACTGAATGGGTAATCAATTGAATCTAGATCATAAAAATATCAATTATCTAATATTCGTCAATTTGTTTTCATTCTGTTTCTGTTTTCATTATTATAGATTTTCTGATCCCCAGTTCTCAATATTCTTTTTTATTCGCAACCTTGCGAAGGTCACCTAGATCAATGATCATCAATAGGGAAGCCTATGAAGTCATCCTTAGAGTATCTAGGGAAAGTACAGGTAATGAGAGAATTAAAAGTTAGAAAGTATGGTCTTCTCTGACCAAGTAGATACATCTCATCAGATATTTTAGCTGGTGTAGTAGTTATTATCATAAATAGGGAGAAGAAGAATGGAAAAAGAATACAATGAACAAAACTTCAAAGTGAATACAGTTACAGTTCAATGTTTTACAGATGGCTAAAACCAGGATAGGTGCAGGAGCTCGAGTATACGTCAAGAACCAGGTGAAAACTGTCGTTAGGCTCCTAATCGAGTGATTTTCAGGCAGAGGTAATTGTAATCGAAAGATGCACATATAGAAACCTCGAAAGACACTATCAAGGGTGTGACATTGTGGAGTCATTTTGATACTCAAGCTGCGCGCCTATAAGACGAGTTTTTTGGGAGGAAGAAACTGGAAGACATGCACTCTGATGAATCTTCCAGAAAGTTCTTTCGGAACTGAACGATCTGAGTAAGAATAAGTTACAACAACTCTTAACTGGCTTTCAAAGGCATGTGCGGCTTGTGACAGAATAAAGTGATGAGGCACATCAAAAAACTATTAATCTTATAAACTCTTTTTCGTCACTGCATACTTATCATTATGAAAAAATCCTTCGGTATTAATGCTCCAGATCTATAGCGTTTTATTATGGGTGGTAATTGCCCTGAAATAAGTTTTTCAACTCGCTTCAACCAGTTTTTCACTAAACCCTATCGGAATATGTATATTAACACTGCCAAAAAATAATTTGATTAGAGTTACACTGCCAGTAGGCCATTAGTACTCTCATTTTGAAAACCTCCGATTCGAGTTCCTACCGCACCGATAGTCAAGATTTGGAATAGTTGTATAACTTCTTCATTGTACCATATTTTATACTCATAGGAATGACTCAAAAACTGTTTCTGTTTTTTATTGAAAACTCTGCAATATCACGAATACTGCAACAAACCCAATAAACCCAAACCAAGTGAAATTTCACTATCTTTCCGCTTCACGATTACCCGAATATGTGCAGTTTGCCGATGAAACGAAACGAAACGATCACGGATCAAGGGTAGATAGTCCGGTCAATCCAGACCAAAAAATTAGGGTGAAGTTACATAAAATCCCAACAGCTGAAAATCGGTAAAATTATTCAAACATAATAATGAGTAATAAATAATTTTCCCAATCATTCCCGTGGATGGACAAAAATTTATTCAAGTTCAAAGGTCGAAAATGAGTTTTTCGCGATTTTCAGCAAAACGGCGAGTTCCATCAAAGTAATTCAGACAAAAATGTAGATGTTAAAATTATTCTTCAAAAAATGTATCAATACTTTTTACGAGGCACCGTTTCTGAGCTAAACGCTTCAAATGTTCTGAAAGTTGTTACTTGAGGCTAGCCTCAAATTCACCTTAGAAGCCGTCAATAGATAAACAACGAAGGAGAGGTTCATGATCTCGTCACGTCGATGTGAATAACGCGCTAGACAAGGAAGCGCGTGAGGCAAGCCTCACCTCACCGTTTACGCCTTGAAGAGGAAGTGAGATGAATGTACAAAAATCGACCTTAACGCCTGTACATTAACTTTACGGTCCGATTTTTGCATTCATCGTAACATCAGTAACGTGTAATGTTACAGACGTCTGTAGCTGTACCCGGCTTGAGAGTTGAGCTCGGATATTATAGAAGACGAAGTGCAGTATCGTACAAAAAATTGAGACTGAAGA
>CM024248.1:11527000-11597778 GCA_013421045.1 Propylea japonica | reverse complement strand
GAAAAACAGTTTTTTGTGAATAACTCAGAAAATATCCATTTTAGGGCAAGGGTGTGATGCATACACTCACATTATTTTTTAACGTAGATTCAATATCTGCCATAAAAAAAAGGGGTTCTAATTTGAAAAAAAATTTTTCACGATTTTGTCATCCCTAACTTTGAAAGCGATTTTTTCACCCCCTGTATCATGAATCGCGATTTCGATTTTTAAAGTGGATACATCAATCTTACATCTTGAAAAATCCCAAAAATGAAAATTTTCCATCCAAAAACCTCGAAGTTATTCTTGTTTCAGCGGAGCTCTATTTTCGATTTTTTTTTTCGAATTTTCCCGCTCAGAGAGAATTTTCCAACCAAAACTGAAAAATGTTACATCAAAATAACTTGAAATTTTCTAAGGAATCTATTTCTACAATAAAAAAATGGTGTTCTAATTTGAAAAACGGAAGTTGACGTCATTTCCGGAAAAACCGGAGGTGCTCATGCCTTGAAAATATTTCATCAGCATCGTGAAATACTTATAAGTGCTGAATTTCATGAAAATACGTTCAGTAGTTTTCCGTATAAATATGGGTGAGGTTCCTCGTGAAAGACCCTGTATAGTCACTGTAACCCGGACGAATTCAGTACGCCATCTATATTTAGTTTATTCTCGAAGAAAACCACGCAATTTGAAACATCCTTCGGAATAATTTTTGTTTTTGACAGGAATAATTGTATTTTTTAGATGGAATCTCATTATGTGATGTCCGGTGAAGTTACTGAAACTAGTGTAAGGAATTTTATTTATAACTACACCAGAGGTTCATTGCATCGTGCCTTAAGCTCATTGGCTAGTGTAAGATCGCAAAATACTCATTCGTACCCCAGTGTCCATGGGTGCAGTTTTGACGAAACCAAATTTTCTGTAAAAGAGTTATCAGCTTCTAATTTCTTAGAGACAATTTCTCAGACTAATAAGGTTAGTGAAATCCATTCAGAGCAAGAATTTCCGATAACGAATATTTTAAAACGTATATAGGGTGATCCATCTCAGACAAGCCACTCCGTGTATTACATATCCAAGAGTGATTCGAAAAATTTCCCGAAATACGTCGAATTTGTTTGGGAGACATCTTTTGAGGTTGAGTGATATAGTTATAGTTTGAAAAGGGGTCACAGTTCACTGTAACCTCAAGGTCTATTGTGCCCCAATACAGAGCTGTTGTCACCACACCCTTTACAGCTCGCCTTTCAGTTCCAGAGATCTGATGAAATCCAATATCTGTGAAGGCTTTAACGAGGCTAGTTCCTCACTCTTACAAGTTTCTCGCCCAAGGCATTCTCTCTTCCTCCTCCCCACAGAACCTACACTCGTCAGTGTCCGATAATCCCATCCTCAACTGGTGCTTCCTGAGGCGACAGTGTCCTGTAAGAAAGCCAGTGAGGAGGTTATAATTGTTTCTTACCAATATCCAGATATCTTTTGGATCTTGATATTTCAAAGTTCTGAAGGAACTTAATGGAATGATCCATCCTTGGGAGATTCCGCCAGAGTTCTTCCTTCTCGGCTTTCTCCTTGTCCAGAAACTCCTTCTTATAGGAAAATTTACCTATACCACAGATGGGTTCTGGACCAATGAGTGACATTCGTGCGCCTTCTTTGGCAAGTGTATTGGCCTCTTTTTTTCCTTTGATTCCCGAATGGCCGGGAACCCAGATTAAAAAGACCTTATTTTTCTTGCTTACCTCATTGAATTTGTTCCGGCACTCCCAGATCATCTTTGAGTCGATGACGTAGGAGCTCAGTGATTCAATAGCAGCTTGACAATCTGAGTGTATGGCTATATCGCACTTCTGATGGTTCCATTCTAGATTTATGAGGTTGACTGATACTTCATTTGAAAAATCTTGGAACCCTTCTTACAACTGTGTACGAAAAACGTTACTTTGATGAACCGTTTTCACCAAAAATCAATATTTCAGCTCAAATGGGAAATCTGGAATATTTTGCTCATCTTAAAATTTCTTTTAAGATAACCAAAATATTCAAGGTGAATCATTTCAGCTTAAAAATTTTAGGCGAAAACAGTGCATCAAAATCATACATTTTTTCAAGTATCACTCAACCCCTTTTTCCTATTGAATTTTGAGGGGTTGAAGCGCCCCTCTTAGGGGGTTGCTCGTTCAAGACCCAAATATACGTCAAAAGATGCCCCCCAACAACATCATTCGACGTGTTTGGGGAAATTTTTCCAATCTCTATTGGATAAAAAATATACGAGGTGGCTCATCTGAGATGGAATATTATGGTTCATTCACAATTCTTTCAAAATACTTTTAATACTCATTTTAGGTGTAGTAAAAAATATACGAATCTGAAATAAAACTTTTTCCGATCCAAGTGTTATTTGCACTAATCAAATTTTTTATTTTGTTTATATTAAAGTCTGTTTTTGTAGTGTTTTGAAACTATAATTTATTTGATTCTTCTTTACTGAGTTTGTTGTCTCAATTTTTTTTTATAGGCTGTGATAATTTTCTACTATTCAAAACAATGTTCATTCTGCAACGGTATTTCTTACCGTTTCTTGACTGTCGCTAAATACCTATCTTCTATCGAGGAAATTCAGTTTGCAAGAGTAGATGGCGATCTCAATTTATTACCATGGGAATACACAATGGAAATATATCCTACCATACTGTTTATTCCTGCTAACCAGTGAGTAATGTTATCAGATGATATGAAGATATATTTAAAACTTTTTTGTAGGGTTTCAGAAAGTAGGGTATTTCCAATGGATATGCCTATAACTTTGCCTAATTTGATTGGTTTCATTTTGGCAAATTTACAACATGTCTTAAATTAGAGGCTATGTGGACTCTCTGTGATATTGCAAAGGTAATAAGATAACAGAATGCAATTTTACTTACTCTCTCTCGGCAAGTTCAGAAATTTTATATATTTCAAACGTTTTTCATAAAATAATAGTTATTTTCCTAACAAGTGCGGAAAGTGATATTTTCCCGCACGAAACTGCCGTTACCCAAACGACGCGAAGCGGAGTTTGGGTAAGCAGTTGAGTGCGGGAAAAACACTTTCCGCACGAGTTAGGAACAATATTTTTTCTACAAGCGCTTATACGAGATCGATTTCAACACACAGATCAAATGTGAATTGATCATTCTAAATACACATGAATGACAAAAGTCTCTGACAAGTCGTTACTATTGTACTCTCATCGTTTCCATAGTAACGTCGTCGGGGCATAGAGATATATCATTATTCAGTTTATTCTTTAGAAAAAGCGTGCGAGAGAAAAACCCTTGCTAATCCATCACCACACGCATTTGCGTGCGGTAATGGAATAGCAAGGGTTTTTCTCACACTGTTTGGCAATGTGACTCTTTACGAATTGAAATACGTACGGTAAAGATAATGAAAGTGCACACTTGTAGAAAAAATAAATTTCAAGCGGATAACCGGTTATCAGTTTGGTTAACCAAATGCATTCAAGCGGTTTTGGTTATTTTTAATTCAAAGTAATGATGTCATGAATTAGCCCTTCGACGTCATTGATTCGAACCGCAAATGACCAGACTCAAGAGCTGGGTTAAACTTCTGGTTATTAGAAAAGTATGGTTGTACGCGGCAAATTTCAAAAGTTGTTGACTGATGCAGCATACTTGAAGAAGAAATGTATTCGTGAGCTTAGCCACGTTACGATTTATATTGAGAAAACTATTTCAACAATTTGAATTATCGGCTTCTTCTTCTTCTTCTTCTTCTCTGTGCGGTGCCTTACCGGCCGAACTGAGGCCTAGTGGCCCATTGTTCACCCGCATCGTTCTATAGAGACTCAGCTCCTCAGACACGAAGACAGAGCCTGCCAGGAGTGGTCCCTCTCACCATAGGAATAGAAGGTGTTGGATTTCCTAGGTGTGTTGACCTTAACTCAGTAAGGTTTCCACAGTTGAACAAAATATGCTCAACCGTTTCATCAGTACTCCTGCACCACCGGCATAGGGAGCAGCTCGTCAATCCCATTCTCTTCAAATGCTTGTTAAACAGGTGACCAGTCAATGCACCAGTCACCAGACTGAGTTGTTTCCTCTCCAGCAGTAGAAGCCTATTGACCTCAGATCGCGAGGACGGTCTCTCAATGAGAATCCTCGACCACCTCAGGCCCACCCCTGCGCTCCATTCCGAGGAAATTCCCTGTTCAGCCAGTTCCTGAAGAAACTTCTGACAGATGTGCGACAGATTGGCAGCGAAGGCTCCGGACCAACAAATGCTAATCCTGCTCCCCGCCTAGCCAGTTCATCTGCCTTGACGTTACCAGGTATATCCGCATGAGCCGGACACCAGATCACTTTCAAAAAGTTATCAGAGCCCAGCCCACGCAGAGCTTTCCTGCATTCTTCTACCAAAAGAGATTCAACCCTAACATCAGATAGATATTTCAGAGTTCCCTGGCTGTCGCAACATATATAAATGTGCTGGCCAGAGTATCCCCTGCGAATGTTTTCCAATGCGCATGCAAGAACCGCAAATAGCTCAACCTGCACAATGGAACAGCCCTTCCCCAGAGGGATAGCCTGATTGAAGTGAGGATCCACGATTCCGGCCCCAGACCCTGTTGCTGTGACAGAGCCATCAGTGAACCAGGTTGGACCTTCTGGACTAAGAAGCCTGTTTGATGAAGACCATAGGTCTCTGTCGGGAACAATTACCCTGTAGAGTTCGTCGAAGTAGAACCTAGTGCCCGCGCGGTCACCTCTCTGGAGAAGGGGAGCGTGAGCATCCTTAACCATTTTGAGGAACCTCGCGTGCACAGTGAAGAGTCGTCCATCGCGCCATTGTCCCCGTTCCCAGATTCCTAGAGCTGTCTTCATAGCCACCTCCTTCACAACTAGGTGCAAAGGAGGGAGACCCAGCAGACATTCCATCGCTGCTGTGGGGTAGACCTCAGAGCGCCTGTAATACTTAAACAAGCTTTCCTCTGGCATTTAGTCATAATGTTCTGGTTGACGGCCCTCTCCATAGAAGGCCACCACACCACAGAGGCATAGGTCAGGATAGGCCTCACCACGGCAGTATACAACCAGTGCATAACGTGCGGTTTGAAGCCCCATCCATTACCCAGCACCCTCCGAGTAGACCAGAATATACATTGGCTTTATTCGTTTGAGTCTCAACGTGTTTGTCCCACAAAAGTTTGCGGTCCAATAACACCCCGAGATAACGAACTTGTTCGGATAGAGTGAGCCCAACTCCAAACAGACTGGGAAGTCGTAAGTTGCTAGGCACCCTCTTTCTAGTAAAGAGAACCATCTCTGTCTTACTAGGATTTACCGAGAGCTCGTTTTTCAAGCACCATCGTTCGACCCGTCGTAGAGCATTCTGCACCAGATCCCCAATGACACTGATCACCTTACCCCTGATTAATATGACAAGGTCGTCCGCATAGGCCACCACAACGAACCCAGCCTTCCTCAACTCCACCAGGAGCTCATCCAGGACGAGATCCCACAGTAGCGGAGACAGAACACCGCCCTGCGGACATCCCCTTCCTGGTGATCCCCCTATGTTCGAGCCGCCTAGCCGAGCCACGATGCTACGTGAACCAAGCAGAGACCCCGTCCACCGACAAAGAGTAGGCGGAACACCATGTCTGGCCAACGCAGATTGCATCACACCAAACGCAGTGTTATTGAAGGCACCTTCTATATCAAGAAATACAGCTAGGGTGTACTCCTTGTTATGTATTCCGTCCTCAATACAGTTAACCACTGAGTGAAGAGCAGAATCTACTGATTTGCCCAGCTGATACGCATGCTGGGAGGGGTGCAGTGGTATAGCCACTAAAGCATCGTCCCTGATGTATCTTTCCACCAACCTCTCCAGTGTCTTGACTAAGAACGAGGAGAGGCTAATTGGTCGAAAGTCATTCGCTTTTGTATGCGATGGTTTTCCAGGCTTGGGTATGAAAATACCTTCACCTTTCTCCAGGACAATGGAATGTGACCTAGAGCCAGACTCGCACGGAGAACGTGAAGCAGTGGGGAGGCCAGCACTTCCAGCCCCTTGGATAGCAGAGCCGGAACAATGCCATCCTCACCAGCTGCTTTATAAGACTCGAAACCGTTGATCGCCCAACGGAGTCGAGAATGTGTGACTACACGTGCAGCCAGCTTCCAGTCCTCGTATGAGGCCCGTCGATGGCATACACCCTGTGTGTCTACATTCTCAGAGAAGCCAGGAAAATGCGTCTCTAAGAGATGTCTCAAGCTTTCTTCCTCTGAGCCCGTCTTTTGCCCACTAGGAAGATTTAAGTAGTCAATCCTCGGAGGGCCCCCAGCAGAGAGGACCCGCCTGAGCCTGTTAGCTTCAGGCGCACCCACAATATCACTACAGAAGCGCCTCAGATGATTCTCTTCAGACTTTCTTATAGTCCTTTGTATCCGACTTATAGTCGTCCCAGTCACTTGCAAGGCCGGATCTCATTGCCTTGTTAAAGAGATGCCTGCTGGTGCGTCTGGCATCATTAATTTCAGGAGTCCACCATTTCGTTTGACCCTTCGGTCTACGAACCTGGGGACTGCAACTGCTATGATAGGCTGAGATTATGGCCTCCTGAAGCTTTTCAGCTGCAGTGTCCAATTCTCTCGAAGTCCTGGGTTTGGGATGCACCTGTCCCAGGTTTTCAGAGAGGAATGCCAGATATCTGGACCAGTCTGTTTTTCTGGGGTTCCTGAAAGTTACCGGATCCCTTGTCGGGCTGCTACCACTGATGGTGAAGCAGATGTGCCGGTGATCAGACGTGAGATCACCTCCGTGGCTACACGCCAATCCATTATGCAATCAGCGATGGAGCTGCTGCACATAGTGACGTCAAGAACCTCCCTTCTACTAGACGTGATAAAGGTAGGTCGTCACCTTATTGAGAAGGTGTAAACTGGTTGAAAACAGGAAATCAGCTAGAGCCTCATCCCTGGGGTTCACATCAGTGCTGCCCCACAGAATGTGATGCGCATTCGCATCACATCTAATGAGCAGGGGCCAGCCTTTCTGCTCACAGAATGTCACCAGCTCCACCATCTCCTTCGATGGTGGTGGATCCGGAGAGTCGTATGGAAGGTATGCCGAGCATACCACCAAGTTTTCCAGCGGTCCCCTGAAATCAGTAAACCGGGCCGCTACTAGATCCCTTGAAACAGAATTTGTTAATAATTGAGCACCCAAGTCAGAAGAAGCGAGTATGCACTCCCTCGGATTTGTGTCCTTGGGCGAACAGAAGAGCCTACTTCCACTGAAGGAGAGACCCCTCACCTCGCCACCTCTAATCCAGGGCTCCTGAATCAGGTTTTGAATGTCTGCACCTTCGCCAGCTGCAACCGAAGAATATCGGTTGCGCAATGCAATGCATGGTGCAAGTTTATTTGTGTTACAATGTGTTGGCCGCCATGAGAAGAGATGAATCCTCAGTCGGCCAACTGTTCCGTTGTACCCGCAGATCCTGGAGGATCAGCAGATCCCGGAGGATCAGCAGATCCCGCAGGACCAACGGGTGTGTCCGATGGTGCAGAGCCCTGAACATCGGCTTAGTTTCATTCATTAGGAATTAAATTTATCTATTGAAATCTGTAAGTTGTGTTCAGAAATTAACGCATCCAAAAGCTTCTGACTTGTTAATATTATTTGAAATGGAATTTTCCGAAGTTCTTGAAGATTGCTGATATTGTTTGATTTATAACAACATCTTCTTACTTGGTTGGTTATGGAGAAGCTTTGTGTTACAATTAATAGCTCTCGACTGTTAGAAAAAATTATGAATTTGTGTTTAAGTTCCCAAACAAAAGTTTTATTAATAGCAAACTTCACTGTGACGTGTGAGATGTAGCCAAATACCACAGCGATATCAATACATGTGAATTCAAATCTATTGGATAGTGTCCTCCTGTATATTATTCAGCAATATTTCCTCTTTGAATCATTTCTGTCAGAACGAAAAAACTTTTTTTTGTCAAGCGAAACATTTCAGAAAACATATTTTCATTGTAACATTGAATCGACGTTTCAAACATTAATATTTTGGGATGCATGGAGTTTAACTTGAAGCATAATAATTTACATTTGCAAATCGAATTTTGTATTATTGCATAAAACATAAAAAAAAACATAAATATAGCCTATATTGACAATTGACAAATAACCAGAAACCGCATTCAAGCTACGAGAACCGAGTTATTCGTTCTAGGACTTCCAGGACAAAAAGGGAATAACCAAGGGCTGAACCAATGATAACCGCAGTTATTATTGGTTATCCGCTTGAAATTGACTTATGTATAATACAAATTTGTGAGGTTAGGGTAATTTTCCTGTCATATGACTAAGCAACGTTGCCAGTTTTACGTGAATTTCGTTGATAATATTTATTTCCCAGTGAACTCATTGTTGTCCTCTCTATTCATAGTTATTTGGACGTTTCATTGATAAATTCTGATCGTTCATAAATTTTTATATTTTCATTAATTAATTTGAATTAACAATAAAAAGGTTTTGAACAGCTGAAAATTTCAATTTGACTATCTTGTTTCAGTTCAATTCAGACATTATGGACTGCGTTTCTTCTCTGAGACTCCAATTAACTCAAACCATAGATAAAACTCTTCAAGAATGGAGAACTTCGCATCGAGAAGAAAAATCCTTGCTGTCGTTGAAACTACAACACCTACATCATTTACACAGCCTGTTTTTGCAGTATCCTCATAATGTGACATTAGCCGACCATCTATTCGATAGACTCAAGTTGATAGAGATGCGTCCACCTGAAACGACAGCATGAGTGAATGTCAATATGTTTTTTCAATTTTTTTTCCCAAGAAGGTGTGGAAAGTGATGGAATTTAAGTAAGATTTATTTCCATTATTCGACTCCTCATTGATCAGAATTTCCAAGAAGGTTTTTTGGTTTATTTTTATTTATGAATATGAAATTAGTATACAGGCGCGTGCAATGGTTATTAGTTACTTTATGCGTACCAAAGTACCATCATAGTCACAATCATTAAGCCTATAATTAGATTTATTCTGGTTGTAGTAATTTTGCAATATCTGATTTGTTTAAGTTATGATTATAACTTTAATCTAGGTTATATCCATAATATGGCATTGCTGATTTCACTATCGCGCCGCTACTGAACACTTCTGAACCTTCAAAAAACGGCTTCCAAGTTTCTCTTACATAAAATCATTTTTTTCCATTACATTTAAATGATAATAAAATACGAGAAAACCTAGATATCCTCTGAGACTTTTCAATTCATATAGGAAGGTTTGGCAACTGCGCGTATTTTTTCAAGATGTTTGTGCATTGTTATAACATAAAGATAAAGGGTTTTCCAATAGGAGGTAACATGTTGATATTCAGAGAAAAATGCCATTTTTCAATATAAAAGATCGGATGTTTATTTCATTATAAAGAAGAAGCTATGCCGTTAATAGTGGAAAATAACATCAGGAAAATGACCATCACGACCACGCTTACAGGACCAAATCCTTTTAATGAAATTTTCCATAACCAAATCGCAAAGTGGCTGCCCTATGTCCTAGATAGTCTCACGAATTCCAACTTTGAGGCCTTGAATCGACGCTGGGCTGTCGGCGTAGACCTTCACTTTCACGTGGCTCCAAAGGAAGAAGTCGCAAGGTGTTGAATCACAAGATCTCGGTGGCCAATTGTGTTGGTTTCGTTGTTGATGATCGGCCGGCTTGAGTTCTTGTGTTAACTGAACTCTTTGAGCCTTAAAACCCCAATCTTTATGCAAAATACGGTGTAATGACGTTTGTGGAATGCGTAATTCCAAAGAACGACGACGAATGGACAAACCTGGGTTTTCCTAAAGACTTTCGGCTACAGCAGCAATATTCGTGGCCGTTCTTGAGCGACGTGCACGGGTTTTATTCTTCACATCACTAACCCAACATTTCGAATTTTTCGACCAATTTCTTCATTGCGGTCTGACAGGGTTCTTCACGACTACCCAAAAATGTTCGAGTTTACGAACCTTGTCTGCTAAATTTTCACCAGTTTTATAGTGAAATTTAATAATTTCAATGCGTTCTTGAAGCGTGTATCGTTCCATTTGTATTAATGGCGTAGTTTTAACTTGACAAATGTCAAATAAAGACAGCTTCAAACATGACATCTACAGAAATAGCGGGCTGAAGAATAACAATTCTTATTGGAAAACCCTTTATTATATGTATTTAGAAAATGGCGTTTGAATAGGCAAGCTCAATGAATTCGACGCTATTAATGCATTTTCTTTACTTTATTATTGAATGAAATTTGTTTAACGATGTTTCTGAATTACTACATGTTAAAAGTTTGAATTTTAACTGTAAACTTATGCCTGAATACATTGTTGAGGTTATGTTATGAAATGCTTGTGATTTTGACTATGATTGACCCTTACACATAATTAAAGTTCACCATTTCAACAATGACTGTATCACCGATTGAAGGAAAAAATTCATGACATATTTTTGACAATAACGATATTTACCATTTACCAATATATTTCTAGTACCTAATTCTTCTCTCGACAACATATCGAAAGCACCAAAGCACACTCGTATAAGATTGAGTTCTTATGTCAAGAAGAATTATTGGTAGTAATATTTCGAAGGACACCGAGAAAAGCGATTAAATACAGGGTCTCTATAAATGTTTGTAACAGCGCAGTTGGCTTTGGATTGCAGAATACCAATCTCCAACCAATCAGAGCATAGCACGATCACAGAATTCTGTGGTTTGCATAATCCAAAGCCCACTGCGCTGTTACAGTCATTTATAGAGACCCTGTATAATGCTCTTATGAATTGAATAAATATTAAACACATCTATATATATTATATTTCAATGATTTCACCATCATTAGCTGAATCTCTTTCTTATTTCAAATGATTGAAGATATTGGTACCGACAACTGATTACCAAAATTTCTTTTATTTGCTGTTTGAATAAAAGAAATAGTTTCTAATAATATTGAATCATCAATTAAAGGTTTTTAACTTTCTGTATGTATTGCACCATACTACGTTTATGTTTATATTCAGTCGATGGATTCTTTCGGGTATTGTCCAACGATATGATTAAACTTCAACTTGTTGAAAAATATTAGTACTTGATTCATTCCTTATCTTTAAGTTTAAGACTGAGACTTTCCAGGTGTTCATCATCCACAATTTCAGACTCTCGTTGTAGTCTCGTAGTTTGAATAAAGGGGCCAATTTTGTCCTATTATGATTATAACATAATTTGAAATCATAGGGCTGGTTTGTTTTAAATGTCACTTGTTTGTGTAGATTGATCCATGGAGGTAAAGGAAGTGGAGGGAGCCTAACGTTTGACAAGTGTCACGCACCAATATGGCCGACTTCGAACTTTTTAAACGTTGAATTTTATTATTTGTGCCTCATTTCTTGTTCATTTTCTCTAGAGTTTGTAGCAGAAAGATATTTAGTGTTAGTGCGCGTCCACAACGGAGCACCGACCCTAGCCCAAAGCCCTGACCCTCGCCCATAGCACCGACCCATGCACCAAGCCCTAGACTGTCCACATTGAAGCCCCGACCCTCACGCCTATTTCTAGGTTATGTATCTTTGTTTTTATTGTTCAAATCAGCATTTAAATCTTCAAAAACCTAAAAATGCATTTGGAAAGACTGTTTCAGTTAATTCAAACAACAAACTTTATATTCTGCGATATAATTCATAAAAGCAAAGCAGTAGTAATAGAAGAAGAATGGTTGGATATACTTGATTTAATCATTTATCATAAAGTAAACAAACTGAATGCCTAATTCTTTCGTTGAATACATGGTGTTCTCAACATCAATCAATATTACTTCAAATGTGATAAAATGAGTTTTGAATGTTGAAACACTAATTTGATATTATGTGTTCTTTATCGAGTTGTAGGAGGCCGGTGTTTCGACTTCTTCATTGATTCGAACATGAACGTAAACATTATATAGATTTCATTGTTATTTCTTTACCACTTACTTTCTAATGAAAAAACCAAAACTATTCGAGTAATCATCAGTTAGTAGGTTGATTCTGGTTAGAGCTGTATAAATTTGTTATGTCCAATATAATCATTAAATTGAACAATCGTTCGATAGATAATGTTCCAATAGCATTCGTGTATACTTTATACAACCATATCATTGATTCGTAGTCCTAGGAAAATAGTTCATTTATTTGAAGATTTTGGAAATCTTTCCTCATTATGATCGGAAATTGAAATTTTTCGCACAGTGATTGTCCTTCAACGAACGAATACATCGTTTGACAAATATAAACAGACGTAAATCTTGAGGTTATGTCATATTTGGTGCGTGGTGCGGTGCTTAAATAAATACAAAATGAATTTCGCTCGTTGGTGCGCTGGTCGGTGCTAGGTGAGGTGCGTAGGTCAGTGCTCCGTTGTGGACACTCGTATAAGGAAACATGCTTTATTTATTTTTGAGGGGCGAGGCTTGATGAGGTGCTATGGTCGGTGCTATGATAGGTGCGCCGTTGTGGACGCCTACTTAGTTAAAAGTGGTTTCTTATTCAGTGAATGGGTGCTTTTATGAATCCAAAAAATTCCCGCCACAAAGTTGCCCATACCAATATGGACGAACTATGTGACACTTTTGGAACAAAGGAAATATAGGATATGCTCCCTCCCCTTCCTTTACCCCCATGGATTGATCTGAGAATTTTATCTCTATTGAAGATATTGGTTCTGCAGAGAAATTTTCAGTTATCATTAGAAGGTTTTCCAATCAGCCAATAATTTGAATGAATTTTGATAAATTCTCATTTTCAGATCAATTTCACTTTTTGTGTTTGGGTATTGTAAGTAATCGGAAAACTGTGATATGTTGATTTGTAAATATAGTTGAAATAATCATTCTTGGGGTTGACACCTGAATATATTGAAAGATAGTCTTTCAGTGTGTTGATTGATTATGTTTCTTGAAAGAAGGTGTCGACTTCGTAACAAACATTTAAATATTGTAAATAATAAAAAAAAACTTAATATATATTGGCCTTCAAAGAAATATGTGGAACTTTTTTCATAACCTATCATCTCAGTTTTCAATGGAAAATAACACAATTTTCCGTTTAAATTTTTAAATTTTGAATTTAATAATATTGAGTTACCTCTTTCATGGTTGCAGTATACTTACTTGACCTGGAAGTAAACATTGAACTCAATAAAATGGTCAAGAACAATAAGGTCCTATTAGTGCGGTTTTCTGGTCACTCAGGAATCAAGGGAAAAACCATAGAGATAGAATAGAGAAGAGACGCTATAATATACAATTGTGTAAGGAAAAATGGAACCACTGGGCGGGGCTTATATATGACCAATATGGCTGAAAGTTCAGGGTTGAATTAAGTTGCCAGTTTTTTCTGTTTACGAATTTCACCCAAAAAATACAACGTGTTGGGTCTTTAGGAATCCTGTTAAAATAAGGTCAATTGAATATCAAATAAACAATTTTTCTTCAGGCGATAATATGCACATATAAAAAGATATCAGATTACCAAGACATACTAGCTAAAATTTCGAATGCGGATCTGTTCAGTACTCATCCCTAGCTGTGATATGTTTTTCCTCTAATTTTCTTCTTATCTGTCCATTCTCTGCTTTTAGAAAGCCATACAGCACACGATACCATTTTATTATTGTTTATTAAGCACAAGAAATTTCAATTTAACTTGAAAAAGGTACAAAAATCACTATTTTCAGAAAAAATTCATTGATTGTCAGAACTCGACGTATAGCAGTAATATGGCGGATCTGATACCACTTTCATTTCATTGATAGCAACTCTATACTTTTCTATCTCTATGGGAAAAACACACTAGTCAGAAAATAAGGAGCACAAACGCCACTCACTGGTTCAGAACCCTTCTGTGGTATAGGCAAATGCAACTACATATATGAAAAAAAATTGGGGAAATAAGAAACTGAAAGGAAGGCACTCTGGAGGTTTTTTCCGTGAATGGATCATACCAAAAATATTGTCAGTAGTAGGTATATTATGGAGTTTTCCAATAAGAGGTGTTATTTTGAATAACCCGCTATTTCGGCACATGTCACGTTTGAAACTCTCATTTTTGACATTTGACAAGTAGAAACTACGCCATTAATAAAAATGGAACGATACACGCTTCAAGAACGTATTGAAATTATTAAAAATCACTATAAAAATGGTGAAAATTTGGCAGAGACGGTTCGTGAACTTCGAACATTTTTGGGTTGTCGGGAAGTACCTTGTCGGACCACAATAAAGAAATTGGTGGAAAAATTCGAGCTGTTGGGGCAAGTTAGTGATGTGAAGAAAAAACCCGCGCACGTCGCTCAAGAACACCGAGAATATTTGCTGCTGTAGCCGAAAGTGTTGAAGAAAACCCAGGTTTCTCCATTCCTCGTCGTTCTTTGAAATTAGGCATTCCACAATCGTCATTACACCGTATTTTGCATAAAGATTTGGGTCTTAAGGCTTACAAGTTCAGTTAACACACAAACTCAAGCCGGCCGATCATCAACAACGTCGTGTCTTTGCTTATTGGGTCGTTGAAATGCATGAACATGATCCGGAATTCCATCGAAAAGTCATATTGAGTGATGAGGCCCATTTCCACCTCAGTTATTGCTTCGTCAACAAGCAAAATTGTCGCATCTTGGGCTCGGAAAACCCAAGAGTTATTGTTGAAAAGCCTCTCTATCTTCAACGTGTGACTGTTTGGTGCGGTTTGTGGTCCGGTGGAGTCATTGGACCTTACTTTTTCAAAAATGAGGCTGGAGCAACAGTTACGGTGAATGAATTGCGCCATCGAGAGATGATTAATGCTTTTTTATGGCGCTACGTGCCACACAAGCAACGAAACTATTGATTTTTTGCGGGAAAAGATTCCGGACCGTGTTATCTCTCGTAGAGGTGATCACAATAGGCCACCGAGATCTAGTGATTTAACACCTGGCGACTTCTTCCTTTGGGGCCACGTGAAAGAGTCTACGCCAACAGCACAGCGTCGATTCAAGACCTCAAAGATGGAATTCGTGAAGCTATCGAGGACAAAGTGCAGTCACAGGAAAAGTTTCCGACCATGTTATCTCTCGAAGAGGTGATCACAATTGGCCACCGAGATCTTGTGATTCAACACCTTGCGACTTCTTCAAATATGGAATTCGTGAGACTATTGGGGACAGAGAGCAGCCACTTTGCGATTTGGTTATGGAAAATTTCATTATGAAGCTATGGTTTTGTAAGCGTGGTGGTGATGGTCATTTGCCTGATGTTATTTTCCACTATTAACGGCATAGCTTCTTATTTATAATGAAATAAACATCTGATCATGTATATTGAAAAATGGCATTTTTCTTTGAATATGAAAATAACACCTCTTATTGGAAAACCCTTTGTGACGCCATGGTTCTAACTATTACTTTACTATTTGTAAAGTTAACCATGGTATGCTATAGTAAGTTGTAGTAAGCTCGAGGAAAAGTCTCTAAGGTACGCCTGCAAAACTATAGTGTCCATTGTCAGTAGTATAAGTACTGTTCACTATAACAATAAGCACATGGCTCAGTTCTGCCACTGCAGATGTAATTCCATCTCATAATTACATTCTGATTATCAACGTTTCTTGCGTACCATCAAACCACACATCCTATCCACACCAATTACAGGAAAAAACTATCTCGAACAATAAATATTACCTATAATTTGCATAGCAATACCTCGTTGCATCTCCAGAGATTTAATAACCAGATGCCTGCTATGTCCGAAGCGAACACAGAACGCCCCATCTCTCTGCAGGCTCGCTCACAGAAATAAATAAGTCGAAAACTTGTTAGCTCGTCCGTTATTATCATTTGTTGACACACAAATTACAGGTTATGGGCCCGGACACACCCATCTTGGCCGAGGGATATGCCCCCTCGGCCCCTTGCATGTCGTGATGCAGACCACCAACTGTCTTGTAATATCTGCTCACTTTGTCTGTTTATCTTCCGATAATTTCGTGTAATTTTCTGGATGTTAAATGGAAAACTGACAATACGGTTTTTTATTGGGTGCTACAGTGTTCGAACTCCATTCGTTAAAATTGAGGAAAGTCGTGGTTGTTGATGTGAAATTGAAGGAACATTCTAAATGGTTGCAAATGACTAGGGGAAGTATGCCTATGATGGCATCCTGCTTATGATGGCACACTTCAAAGAAGTCTGTTAACATCAAGTGAACAAACTTATATTTACTGAGTTGTAAGCCAGATGGCATTTACGCTTGATATACGTAGTTACAACCTTGAATACGTGGCAATTTGTGACTTTTATAAGAGTTCAATCATTTCGGTAGGTGTTGATGTATAATAGTTATTTCAATCTTTTTCGTTTTATTTGGATATTCAAAAAATCTGTTCAAAAAATGATTTTACTTTCCTTTAATCACTCTATAACAATGCTTTAAATGTGAAAGTTTTAGGTTTTTCGTTTTTTTTAATACTTTTTTCGCTTTGTTGAAAAATATATGTTACTTATGCTTATGATGGCATAGCCAGAGTGTTCCTATGACAGCATAGGGTGCCATCATAGAAAAAAGAATCAAGATCAAGAGACGATTCCTTCAAAGCGTGGTACTTCGCAAGAAATATTAGAGGTCAAGGGCGTAGCCAGGAATTAATTTCGGGGGGGGTTTTGACATTTTGCCAATTGACTTTGTAGGTGCCGGGAATTGTGAGGGTCTCTTTCTGTAGCAAGTATTTATTGTTTTCAAGAATTCAATAATCCTTTTCCTACTACGGAAACAATATTCAACATAGATATTCCTGGTTAGGTTAGGTAAACCTATTTTTCAAGTATGCTTCAGAATTTAATTTTTATTCACTCGAACAAAAACTTAAAATACAATATTTATTTCCAAAACAATACTTACAGGATGAATCAATATGAAATTAGTGTGGATGTGTGCTTTCATTGAAACTAAATAGAGTTTTTTAATGTTTTACTCAACATATATGAATAGGTATTAAAAATGAAACAGCGAGAAAATACAAACAATATTTTTTATGGTAAATTTCTTCATTCAAAGTCTATCCGTCGTTTTTCTAGCGAATTGGTCAACCACTTCATTTTCATCAATTTTTACACTATGATGAATATTCATAAGCGCCAACCCATTCAATCTAGTTTCGCTAGAAGTTGCGCAGGTAATTTTTAATTCTCTTCAAGCTGGAAAAACTTCTTTCTGGAGTAGTAGTAGATACTGGAATAGTAGCTAAAATTTGTAGTAGGATGTAGATGTTCGGATACATATTCTGATTGCACTCATCTAAGCATTCTAATGCCGATTTTGAAATGGAGTTCATTGACATTTTCCATATTTCAAATTCTACTTTAATTACGTTTAATTTTTTTCTGGGAGTAGTGAAAAATACATCGATAATGCGTCTTCTAATTCATATTCTCTGTTAAAATTCTGGGTTGGTTTGAGTGCAAAATGAAAGATTATTTTTGCAACAAAAAATAACTCTGAAACATTTCGGGGGGGGTTTGAACCCCCAAAACCCCCCCCCTGGCTACGCCCTTGTTAGAGGTACCTATCCGAAAATAATGAAAATGGTTTCGAGTGAAGTATCGAGATCATTGAAAATCATACAAGAACTCTCACCACTGCCAACTGCCGTTGCAGAATCAAAAGTGAACAGAGGAAGAAAACGAGGAAAAGTTGGAATCCTCAATACAACCCCTGACATAAAAGAAAAGAAGTTGGAAGAAGAAGAGAAGACAGAGAAAGAGAGAGAGAAGCTAGCTAGAAAGGTCAAAAGACAGATTAAGTTCGTAGAAGAAAGTGAGGAAACGAAGAAGACATTATGACGATGATTCAGATGCCGCTTGTCTTTATTGTTATAAGCTGTTGTCTATGTCTAGACCAAGGGAGAATTGGTTGCGTTGCCAGAAATCCGCCAGCTGGTGCCATGCCGAGTGTGCTAGTGCAAATCAAATTCGTATGTGAATTGTGCATATAAAAATTATATTTTTATATTTTGACGATGCCAAAGAATGTAAATTTAGTTTCTTTACACTTATATTTTCATTTTCGTGAAATAGGACTGCTACTTTCTTCAATAAAACATTTCAATAAATAATATCACTTTTTTTCAGTTATATGCCATCATAGGACATACGTGATCCTATGATGGCACCCGTGGCCAAATTTTAAAATGTGCTATAACCCAAATGTTCGAAAATTTATATTGAAACTATTTATAAAAATGCATACTACATACGAGTAGTAGTAAATCTGTACAATCGATGACATAGAAAAATATTCCTTCAATGAAATATGTGAATAATTCGTTAAGGGTGCCAACATGGGCACACTTCCCCTACAACCAATTTCAGACGACAATAATTAAAAGATTAAGCAACTTATTGAATGAATTTTTGGGTGCAATTACCTCGAGAGTTAAAGAGAAGGTTTCTGTGAATTCACCCCCAATTTGGTAGCAAAACGTGGGTGAGGATGGGAAAAATGGATGATTAACCTTTTCTGCACCGGCTTTGTGGTTATCACTTAGCTGTCCGAGTCTCACACTTCACTCGAAATTGCTTAATCAGTTAGATTAGATTAGATTAGATAGTGGTCGATCGGCACGTTGATTACCCTTCTGCACTGCGACCAATAAGGTCTTTTGTGCGTTACCATGCTAAAACTACGTTTTTTCCAGGAATCTAACCTCCTTAGCAAAGCTGGTTACTTCCTTAGGAGACTTCGCTCTTATGTCGGCTGGCGTTAATAACGCGCCACCTAGTAGGGTAAGTCTGGTTTGCGCCAGCGCAGTGTATTGGCATAGTATGTGCTCGGTGGTTTCAGTGGCCGATTCACATAACCTACAAATGTCGGAGTTTTCTTTACCGATCTTGTGTAGGTGATATCTCACGGGGCAATGCCCTGTGAGAAGGCCGATAAGCAGCCTTAACTCGTTTTTTGACAACGATAGAGCTTGTTGAGCCTTCTCTTGGAAGGTTCGATTAGTCTCTTTGCTTGTCTTTGACCGGATGTGTTTATCCAGTAAGAGTGTTTCTCCCTTTTTCCCAAACGCCTACCTCTGTCCTAATCAGTGTAGGTGATACCCAACAGGAGGGCACGGGTCCGGTGAAGGGTGTGTTTGCTCTTCTTTTTGCAAGGGCATCAGCTCTTTCATTTCCCTCAATGTTCTGGTGGGCAGGTACACAAGCTAAAACTAGCTTGTTGTACTTCGCCAGTGTTTTGAGGGACTGTTTGCAGCTCCAAATGGTCCTTGATCTACAATCAACGGCCATAAGCTGCCTCAGTGCCATCTGACTATCAGAGGCAATGCAAATTCTGGCTCCCTTGTACTGTCTGGACAGACAGACTTGGGCGCATCTTTCTATGGCCAGAATTTCAGTTTGAAGCGTTGTTATTGGCTTTCCCAAAGGCTCCGATTCCCTGTATTTGGGACCGTATATGCCTATGCCTGCTCCTCTCGTTCCCTTAGGGACCCATCTGTGTACCAGATGAGATGATTTTTAAGAAGTCGAGACAAACCTTCCACACTTTCTTGGCGATCACCTATGATACTTCGTAGTTGGCGTCAAGGTCATACTCGATTGGTATGGAATCCCTCGGTAGAGCTGCTTAATCAGTTACTTGAGTTTGATCACTTTTCGAATGTATGCGCACAGTTCGATATTTGAAGGAAAATTATTAATTATGGCGATGTTTGTTTTCTGACCGGGTTCATTCCGCGGCCGCAGGTGGAGCCAGCAATCGCAACAATTTCCTCCAAGAGCTACAGGGTACATTCACGACTGAACACTTTCATTTGGGCTATTTCCATATTTGCTTCTTCTGTTCAACATTTAGAACAGCATTCGCCAGGCATTGTCAGGAAAACATTTAAGACTCCGAACTTAAAGAATCATCGTTAACCTGTTTGTTCTTTTCTACAATTCTCAGAAAAAATAACACTGGTCAACAAAATTAAAAATTTTTTTGTCACATGAAAACTTATTCCAACTTTTGAATATAAAGGGTTTTCCAATAAGAGGTGTTATTTTGAATAGCCCGCTTTTTCGGTAGATGTCACGTTTGAAGTTGTCATTCTTTGACAATTGACAAGTAGAAACTACGCCATTAATAAAAATGGAACTATACACGCTTCAAGAACGCATTGAAATGATTTAAATTCACTATAAAAATGGTGAAAATTTGGCAAAAACGTTTCGTAATTCTCGAACATTTTTGGGTCGTCGTGAAGCACCTTGTCGAATTGCAATAAAGAAATTGGTGGAAAAATTCGAGCTGTTGGGACAAGTTAATGATGTGAAAAATGAAACCCGTGCACGTCGCTCAAGATCAGCCGAGAATATTGCTGATGTAGCCGAAAATGTTGGAGCGCCAGTTGCGTTGAATGGATTGCGTTATAGAGAGATGATTAATGATTTTTTTATGGCCGTAATTGGATAGTATTGATCTGGACAACTTTTACTTTCAATAAGACGGTGCTACGTGCCACACGAGCAACGAAACCATTGATCTTTTGCGGGAAAAGATCCGGGACCGTGTTATCTCTCGAAGAGATGATCACAAATGGTCACCGAGATCTTGTGATTTAACACCTTGCGACTCCTTCCTTTGGGGCCACGTGAAAGGGAAGGTCTACTCCAATAGCCTAGCGTCGATTCAAGACCTCAAATATGGAATTCGTGAGCCTATCGAGGACATAGGGCAGCCACTTTGCGATTTGGTTATGGAAAATTTCAGGTTTCTTTGTGACATCTAAACATATTTTTGTAAAAAGCAAAAACAGCAGCTAGATTATGTGAAATTATTTCCTTATTATGCTTATGATTTTCGTGAATATTTGGCTTCTGCAAAAGTCTTTTTTAAGTCTCCATCAAATTATCTGCACAGCACCCAAATTAGCAGGAAATAAATCCAGATGAGAGTCCAGAATATGTTTTTTTAAGGACATATTACACCCTAAAGCTTAATATGACATTAATAGTTCATTCATTAAATTTTTGTTGTTGTCAGATTCATGGTTCCCTAGAAAATTTTGGACAACGTTCACAAAAGATATCTGAGCGAGTTTTCCTGATCATTCAATTTTTCCTCAAACCCCTCTTTAATTTTTGTCTCGCTGAGGAATTTCTCTTTCAGATATGCAAATTCATTGCCATTCTTAGGCATTGCCTTCACAACATTCTTCATAAGGCCGAGCTTTATGTGCAACTATTGTAAAAGAATGTCAGAAGGGTTCCTTAAAGCATTGTTTTTAACATATTTACGGACTGGGGTGAGTGATTTTCGCTTGGGCCACACTTTTTTGAATAGTGATGATTCCAAGTTAGTTGAATGCAAAAGCTTTACAATCGTCCAAATGAAGTTATTCAAAATAAGACACGCATATGAGGCAGCAATGAATATGTAGCTGTCACAAGAAAACTGGACGTGATTGAAACAAAATGATTGTATTTTGTTAATAAGTGTAAATCAATAAGAACAAAAATCATCACAAAGTTCGTGTGATTCTCGGCCATTCGGGAATCAAAGGAAACGAAGAGGCCAATACACGTGCCAAAGAGGGCGCACGAATGTCACTCATTGGCCCCGAACCCTTCTGTGGTATAGGTAAATATTAGGCTGACCAGATCAAGCGTTGTTCGATGACGGACAACCCAAAAAAAAAGAATTCTTTGGTATTGATGACCTTTTTTTTTAGGTCCACCAAACACACATGAATTGTGGTGTATATAGTCCATTCACGAAAGGTTGAGCCGTCGGTTGGCCATGGAAATTTGGCAAATTCCACTGTGTATATTAAAATTTTAGGTTATGTTCTTTATTTTCTTGTCAGATTGATACGCATTGTTTGAAATAAGTAGTGCCTCTTAGTAAATAATTACACTTTGTGTACGGTTACCATGAGGATTGCACATTCAAATAGCAAAAATATTGAGCATTAAATTGGGCCATTAATGATCAATTTTGTACACATATCACTTCTCATTCTGTTTCGTACACATATCACTTCTCATTCTGAGATCGACGGAAAAAGAAATTTCCTCTGATTTTAACAGTCAGAAAGATGCGCCCAAGTCTGTCTGTCCAGACAGTACAAGGGAGCCAGAATTTGTATTGCCTCTGATAGTCAGATGGCACTGAGGCAGCTTATGGCCGTTGATTGTAGATCAAGGACCATTTGGAGCTGCAATCAGTCCCTCAAAACACTGGCGAAGTACAACAAGCTAGTTTTAGCTTGGGTAGCTGCCCAGCAGAACATTGAGGGAAATGAAAGAGCTGATGCCCTTGCAAAAAGAGGAGCAAACACACCCTTCACCGGACCCGTGCCCTCCTGTTGGGTATCACCTACACTGATTAGGGCAGAGGTAGGCGTTTGGGAAAAAAAGGAGAAACACTCTTACTGGATAAACACATCCGGTCAAAGACAAGCAAAGAGACTAATCGAACCTTCCAAAGAGAAGGCTCAACAAGCTCTATCGTTGTCAAAAAACGAGTTAAGGCTGCTAATCGGCCTTCTCACAGGGCATTGTCCCGTGAGATATCACCTACACAAGATCGGTAAAGAAAACTCCGACATTTGTAGGTTATGTGAATCGGCCACTGAAACCACCGAACACATACTATGCCAATGCACTGCGCTGGCGCAAACCAGACTTACTCTACTAGGTGGCGCGTTTTTAACGCCAGCCGACATAAGAGCGAAGTCTCCTAAGGAAGTAACCAGCTTTGCTAAGGAGGTTAGATTCCTGGGAAAAACGTAGTTTTAGCATGGTAACGCACAAAAGACCTTATTGGTCGCAGTGCAGAAGGGTAATCAACGTGCCGATCGACCACTATCTAATCTAATCTAACAGTCAGATTTTGAGTTTTGATGGACACTTTGACGGACGCTTATCAATGACGGACTCCTCGTACGATTAACGGACTGTCCGTCGCAATGACGTCTGGTCACCCTAGTAAATGTACCGATAAAAAGGAGTTTCTGGAGAAGGAGAAAGCCGTGAAGAAAAAACTCTGGCGGAATTTCTCACACCTCGATTACGTTCAGCTCACTTCCACGGCATGGAGCAGGGAAGTGGGCAGTGGCTGAATGTAATCACTACACTTCCCTGCTGCCTCACATTGCCACTCGTGTTGCTCTACGCTCCCTGAATTGGCGGTCTTTCGTACGGAAGTCAAAGGAACAGCAGCGTGGACAGCTATAAGTGATTAAATTTAACTAGGTTGCTGTGGAATTTCTTTGCCCGTCGTTGCCGACATTTGGTCGTGAGGAAAATGTTGCGGCAGAGTGTAAATGCTCACTGCTTTAGATATTGCTGCAGAAGTATTTCGGGAATTATTGCCGACAACGCGAGTGGCAGTGAGGAGGGCTGAGTGTAATTGAGGCTTCAGGGATGGATCATTCCTTCGGAACTTTGAAACAGCAAGATCCAAAAGATATCTGGATCTTGGTAAGAAACAGAAACACCATCTCACTAGCTTCCTTACAGGACTCTGTCGCTCGGGATGTACCGGGTTTTTCACTATAATTTGACCCCCCCTTCAACTTTAATACTAAAGGAGATGCAAAAAAATGCTTCATATAAAAGTTTCACGAAATCAACTGAGGTTTTTTGATATGAGTCCAGAAACTGAAATATATACAGGGTGTCCAACATATTGATGGCAACTTCATTTTTTCAAATGAAACACCCTGTATATTTTTCCATGTTTGGCTAGCTCTTTTTCCCCTGATTTCGAATATGTAACATATGTTGGTCTATCTCTTTTATTCTGAATACCACAGAGTTTCAAATTTTAAGAACCACCTGCCAAGATCTGTAATCATTTGACAAGTGGCAGAGTGCGTTTACTGAAAATGCTCATTTTCGGAGTTATAATAACGTCAATGGGAAGATATACAGGGTGAAGAATATTGAATGCAACTATATTTTTTCAAATGGGATACCCTGTCCTGTATATTCTTCCTTTTGTTGATAGGCTATTTCCTCCTGATCTCGAATAAAATGCGTATGTGGATGTGCCTCTTCAATTTTCAGAGTTTCAAAGTTTTTAAATGATGACACCGAATAAAAAAAATATGTGAACTACCTACGAAATTCTTTATATCTAAATAATCTACTTAAAAGTATTATTTTAGAATGAATACTCAAAATGACCACCTTCATTCAATACACATAGTCCATATAGTTGTCTCGAGTTGTTTAGACTGTTTTTGATAGCATTATTATGGCTCTGATTTGAGTCAGAAATTAAAGCTTCAAAATTTGTTCATAATCATTACGATATTATCATTATTCTTTGTGCTTTGACGGGATTAGTTCCGAATTATGGGTTTAATATTGGTTGATTTTATATCATTAATATTATTCTCCGCTTTCATTGGTTGTCATTATTCCTGAAGTAAATTTTTTCCTTCAGGAACGGCTATAAAAACTTGTCCAACGGTGTTATATCGGGACTATTTGGTGGCCATAAAATGGGTGCGCCATTACCAATCCAAAGATCAAATTGGCCACTTAAATATTCACGAACTTCCAAAATGCTATGCCAGATGGTTATTGAAATTTGAAACTCTGTGGTGCTCAAAATAAGAAAGATAGACCAACATATGTTACATATTCGAAATCAGGGGAAAAAGGGCTAAACAAATATGGAAAAATATACAGGGTGTTCCATTTGAAAAAATGAAGTTGACATCAATATGCTGATCACCCTGTATATATTTCAGTTCTGGACTCATATCAAAAGACCTCAGTTGATTTCGTGAAACTTTATAAGAAATATTTTTTTGTATCTCCTTCGGTAACAAAGTTAAAGGGGGGGGGGGTCAAATTATAGTGAAAAACCCGGTACCTGTTGAGGATGCTATTATTGGACACTGACGAGTGTAGGTTCTGTGGGGAGGAGGAAGAAACCACCATTCACCTAGTCACGGAATGCTTTGGCATTGCGAGTCTAAGGAGAGAATGCCTCGGGCAAAAAACTTGTGTGAGTGAGGAACTAGCCTCGTTGAAGTCTTCACAGATATTGGATTTCATCAGATCTCTGCAACTGGAAGGCGAGATGTGGAGGGTATGGTCAGAACAGCTCTGTAAGGTTGCAGAATACACCTTGAGGTCGCAGTGAACTGTAACTCCTTTTTAAACTATAACTATATAACCAATTATGTTTACAATCAACCGGTCTTAAACGATAATTAAATTCTATATTTCTTCATCAAAATTCCATGTATATTCCCATTGATTTCGACCTAATTTACAATTTCACCCTGTATAGTGACGATATCCTTTCTCAGACGCCTACCAATAAATCATCATGAAAAATGGTACCAGCTCATGGTCGAGACATCCAAGAATCCAACGAGATGGATAGAATCTTAAATCTATTAAGAGCCGGGCGATTCAGGTACATAAGAGGGGCACCAGGGAAAAACAAACATCTAGTTTTCGTATGAGATTCTTGTGTGTAATTAAGAGAATACGTAATCCTATACCTTCATGAAAGATAGATATAAGATATAGGCATAAAGGCGCAGTTTTTAATAGAGCTGGATCGGACGGGTTTTCGGTATCCTAATGAAAGATGTGAGATTTTTTTCATTCCATGTGGCATGTATTTGAGATTTATCTCCTGGACTTGTAAATACGATACGATCGATGAAATGATAGATTGGTTCTGTACGCCTACCTATTCATTATATTTTCTGCCTCGGGTTTAGTAAGTACGTTTTGAAAAACTGTGGCTTGTTTGACTTAAAATTTCATTGTATATTGCTTAGCAATTAGAAAATTCTTTCTTCTGGTAAACTTGAAATTACTCTGAAAAAATTCAAGAAAATCCCTGAGCAGGAGCTTTTGCAAGTCCGTTTTGAAAAACAATGGCTTGTTTGACTATAAAGGTTTATTGTATATTGCTTAGCAATTAGAAAATTCTTTCTTCTGGTAAACTTGAAATTACTCTGAAAAAATTCAAGAAAATCCCTGAGCAGGAGCTTTTGCAAGTCCGTTTTGAAAAACAATGGCTCGTTTGACTATAAAGATTTGTTGTATGTTGCTCAGCAATCAGAAAATCCTTTCTTCTGGTAAACTTGAAATTACTCTGAAAAAATCTCTGAGCAGGAGCTTCTGAGCGCTCGTTCTTTGGTGGAACAATAAGACTATTACCTCAAAATTTTATATGAGACTTGAGATCGATACCAAATATATAAATGCAGAATCTCAGCACAATCGAAATTATAGTCTGGAAATTATTTAAAAAATTAAATGAGTATGTAAAAAAGAAATAATTAAAAAATTAAATTCTATGGTCTGATGATGCGATCCTCTTGAAATCTTGCATGAACATTCAGCCTATCAGTCGTGATTCACAAAATATATTTCATTCGAATCGAGTATCCTATTGTGGAAATATAAAGATTCTTCTTTTATTATTCTAATTGAATTTTCTATGGTTCTGTTAATACTATGACCAGAAAATTTTGCATGAAAATTTAGTATATCAATCTTCATTCACAAAAAAATATTTACTCGAATCGGTTATCTTGTTACGGAAATATGAAGATTTTTCTTTTCAATATTCCAATTGAATTTTCTATGGTTCCGTTTACAATATGGCCACAAAATTTTGCATGAACTTTCAGTATAGGTATCAATCTTCATTCACAACATAAATTTCACTCGAATCGGATATCTTGTTATAGAAGACTTAAGTTACTTCTTTACAATATTCCAATTTATTTCTCTTTGGTTCGGTTCACACTATGGCCACAACATTTTGCATGAGGCTTATATTATGGGCATTTTGCATGTGGCCGCAAAATTTCATTTCGATTCGTTCTGTTTTGCCTGAGATATTGAGGAACAAAAACTTCGAATGGCCATATTTTATGGAACACCATGTACGATTATGCTGGTTAACGAACTTAACTGCGGCATTTGAGAACCGAACTCAAAGTCTCAAGTCTCTAGGACAATCCCTTCGAAGGTTATGGTGCTAATGGACGGCCCCACAGACAGAATTGTATATGACCACGGATTCTTCATCAGGTAATCGAACCCTGTCGTTTGATACCATTTTCGTGCCAAAATTCGAATATAACAGACATTTGGACAAAACCATATAGAACTCGTTTAAGTAGAACGAGCATCGTAGAACGAGTGCTCAAAAAGAAATCCCTGGCGTTCAAATCAATTCAAATTGAAATTTCTTATTATATTATACTTTTTGAGCGCTCGTTCTACTTAAACTAGTGCTATATCGTTTTGCCTAAATGTCTGTAATGTTCGCATTTTGAGCCAAAAATGGTCTCAAACGATAGGGTTAGACTCCCTGACGACGAATTTGGGATCAAAATCAATTGTGTCCGTGGGGCTATCCGTGAGCACAATAACTTTCGAAAGGATTGTCCTAGAGACTTGAAATTTTTTCGATGACTTCGGGTCCTAAATCGTATAGGGTGCTCCATAAAATATAACCATTCAAAATTTTTGTTACTCAATATCTCAGAAAAAACGGAACCAATCGAAATAAAATGTTACAGACAAATGCAAGATGCTCATAACAAGTGTAAACAGAACCATAGCAAATTTAACTGGAATATTGAAAAAGAAACTTCATATTTCCATAAAAAAAAATTGGATTCGGATGAAATTTATATTATATATAAATAAAGTTCGATGCGCTGAATGTTCATGCAGAATTTTGTGGCCATAGCAAGGACGTAGCCAGGGGGGAGGGGTTTTGGGGGTTCAACCCCCCCCCTAAATGTTTCAGAGTTATTTTTTGTTGCAAAAATAATCTTTCTATTTAATTCTTTGTACTTAAACCAACTTATCTCCGAAAATCTAGTAGGAAATAATTATTATTGAATTCTTAAAAACAACAAATACTTGCTACAGAAAGCGACCCTCACAATTCCCAGCACCTATAAAGTCAATTGCCAAAATGTCAAAACCCCCCCCCCGAAATTAATTCCTGGCCACGCCCTTGGGCCATAGTGTTAACAAAACCATAGAAAATTCAATTGGAATATTGAAAAGGAGAATCCTTATAATTCCATTACAGGATAACCGATTCAAGTGAAATTTATTTTGTGAATCAAAACTGATATAGTGAATTTTCATGCAAAATGTCGAGCGGATCACATCATCAGAACCATAGAAATTAATTTTTTTAATTATTTATTTTTTGGATAATTTCCAGAATATAATTTCTATTATGCTGGGATTCTGAGTTTATATATTTGGTTTCAATCGCAAATCTCATATAAAATTCTGAGGTTATAGTCTTATTGCTCCACCAAAGAACGAGAGCTCAAAAGCTCCTGATCAGGGCTCTTGAATTTTTTCGAGTAAAATAACGACGCTAAAACATTGCTCAGGTACTTCTGATAACACACAAGAAAAATTATCTGGTTATTACGAGTAGTTTTTGGAATGATCGATGATAAAATTGCATTATACCGCATAGGGCGAAAAAAGTACCGAACACCCTTAAGTAGAACGAGCGCTCAAAAACGTGCCAATTATTGACAACTAATTCCATATGCACTTTCAGTTATTATTTCTGTGATATTGTTATAAGGGAGATGATTCTCTTATTATTCACTTTTCCGCCGACCTCGAAATAAAAGGTGATTTTAAAGTGTACGAAATTGAACATTAATGGTCCATTTTAATGTTCAATTTATGTTATACAGTAGAGACTCGATAATCCGAATCAAGGGATGATCCGGATCAATGAGGAATCCGGAATACCGCGTCTTACAAT
The DNA here is from genome assembly GCA_013421045.1 of Propylea japonica. Classification (NCBI taxonomy): domain Eukaryota; kingdom Metazoa; phylum Arthropoda; class Insecta; order Coleoptera; family Coccinellidae; genus Propylea; species Propylea japonica. The sequence goes on along the minus strand of CM024248.1, from coordinate 11,568,899 downwards.
TTAGTAAAGATTCCATTATAAAAAACGGTTGAAATAAATATAGGCTTTATTATCGAAACCATAAAACAAATATATTATTTGGAATAATTAGATATTTTACGTTTTCTACTGTAAGGGAAAAAGAATGCTGAACAATAGCTTTCTCCTGTATATCTTTCAGAAGCTGAATATCAGTAATTGCCATGAGTTATGGAATAAACTAACTGCATCGAATTGATCTATGCTCTAAATGCATTTGCTAACATTATCCCCGTCTTCGAGGATCGAAAAAATATGTGCTGAAAGGCCTTTTCGGTATTTCGGTTTTGTTAATTTAATATCCTTATGATCCATATGCTGTATGGTTTGGAGGTAGAAACATTCCTTTCCATTTCACTAATTAATTATTCTTGTCTGACTTTTTTTGTCTTATACCATTGTGCACTATTATATACCAAAAGAACGCCCGATCGTCGTCATAGAAATTGAGTTACGACAAGTTAGAACCGTAAACCACGTATGCAACGATCGGAAATTCGGATTATTGAGTCTTGCAATCCGGATTATAAGGACATAATACAATCTTGACGGCAATCCGGACTAGTAAATATCCGGATTATCGTTCTCCGGATTATCGAGTCTCTACTGTATTTTAATATATAATCCTCATGTCAATCGTACACAAAGTATTCAGAAGCATTATACGAGAAATGTCAAAACTCTACTGGAACATAGAAACATAGAAATTTTATTATGTCAAATGTAGGTCTTGTGCAAAATGAGAATGTATTTCAATCAAAAATTTATTCACAATTCATGTGAGATTGTCGGAAAAATCTTGTTATCAACTCGGTTAATAATCGAGCTACTAATGGTCTCGAATTATTAAATATCTTGACCATTAGACGCTGTATTTAATGACCTAATTAATTGAATAACTACTAGGACTTGACAGAATCATGTGTTGCTCTGAAAATGGAGTTTTATTTCATATTAAATTCTACTAATGTACATTATTTTAAATTTTCCTACCTCAAAATGGAGAAACGACATTCAAAGTTTATAATCTATCGTGTCTATTCCACAAATAACTTATTTAATTATCTTTCTGCACTGACTGAACTTTGAAGTTTTGAATTTCTCACTCTTTGATTCACAGACAAAATTAAAGCCTCAAAGTAATATTTTTTCTTTACATGTGTGATTCTTCCCAGCCTAGTCCAGTAAGGACGTACTTTCCGGACTAGGCCGCAAAATGATTCATTTTCAAAGAAAAAGTGTCCGGGTATAGTATACATCTAGTACGGTTGCCGAAAAACACCCTTTATATCAATCTAGCGGAGATACCAACGGTAGGTTAAGAAAGAAACCAACGTAACCTAAGCGGCATATCTGTATAGACTCTGTTTACTCATTCTGATAACTCTCGAATTTTAATCCCTAACGAACGTTAAAGATTAACAAAATTTATGATCCTTCCGTATTTGGCGGTGATATTTACACTTCTAGGGACCGAAAAGCGCGTCGGAGCTTAACATCATTGTTTTAGATTAAATGTAGGACCCTATACTTCAAAAGCCTTTATCGCTAACTTTGTAACCGACAGTAATCCTTTGATGGTTCTTGATGAAATGATAAAGATGTGATAATATGCAATACAAGAAGTTGCCGCTATTTCGGTGAATCTGAAGAAGCTCAGCAAACATCAGTATTAGCTGCATTCTTGAAAATTGTTTACTTCGAATAAATAAAAATATCACCAGGTATTTTCGGAAAGAACAAAGGTTTGTAAGTTGCTAATTTAATATCAAAGGGAACGCCTTTTGAATGGAGCTGATGCTACATTAGGTAAGGTTAGGTAAGGTTAGGCCAAATCGCCAATTTGGCGGCGCCAAACTTTTTTGAGTCGCCAATTTTGCGACGCCAAATTTTTTGAGTCGCCAATTTTGGGGCGCCAAATTTTTTAAGTCGCCAAACTTGGGGCGCCAATTTTTTTAATCGCTAATGTTTTCAAGTCATTTGGGGCGCCAATTTTTAAAGTCGCCAAATTTGGGAGCCAATTTTTCAAGACGCCAATGTTGGGGAGCCAAATTTTTTGTGTCGCTAATCAAAATTAGCGACACAAAAAATTTTTCGCCTCAAAAGGCGAAAAATTTTTTGAATCGTCAATTTTAGGTCACCAGATTTTTGAAATCGCAAATTTTAGGACCAAAAATTAACATTTTTGGACCAACATTTTCAGATCAACATTTTTGGACCAACATTTTGGACCATCATATTTGGACCATTATTTTTGGACCATTCATTTTGGTCCAACATTTTGGGATCAACATTTTTGGACCAACATTTTTTTGTCACCAATTTGAATCAACATTTTTTTGGATCAAAATATTTTGGATCACAATATTTCGGATCAACATTTTTTGGATCAACATATTTATTTTTGGATCAAGATTTCTGGAGCAACATTTTTGACCATTTTTTTGGACCAACGTTTTTGAACCATTTTCGGCTCAATATCGAAAATAACAGAACGGTAATAGTACTCGTTTGAGTAGAACGAGCGCTCAAAAAATTAATCTTCTCTATTTGGAATATTCTGTACATTCTTATTGAATCTTGTCATTCTGATATAAGTTTGTCACACCATTTTGGGCTCAAAATTAGAAAATAAATACATTTACTAAAACGAAATAGCACTCGTTTATGTAGAAAAAGTGCTCAAAAAATTGAATAACCACCCTGAAGAGCAGCTTGATTATAGATAAGTGTCTTTATGATGTAAGTTCTTCCAAAAGTTGTTGTTCATTTATTTAATTTCAATCGGTAATTTTGCGTTTTTCATTAATTTGCCATTCTGCTGGTTTCTTGTGTTTAGTTTTGTATTGTCCTAATATTTGTGTTTATATACTGTTAATACCAATGTTGTAATTTTAGCCTGAAAAAGAGAAGAAATATTCTCGAAACGTCGCTGTGTGAATAGTTTGTAAATATACAGTTCCTAAAGACTGATAAATTCTTATCCTAAGTTGCTAAAAGTATGCCGCGACTGGCGCTACTTCTTTGAATTATATAAAGCTCATCAAACATCGGTATTGTATAGTTCCATTGAAAATTGTTTACATCGAATAAATAAAAATATCGGCGGTTCACTCCATGAAAAGATCTACCAGAAAACACCTAGTTATTACCTACCAGTTCTTTTCGATAAGGAGCAACGTTCTTCGGCAACTAGAAGATCAAAGAAGCCGCCTATTTATTGAAATTTATTGGCCCATAAACGGAAGGGATAGAGTACCCGCAGGTGATTATCAGCTCATTGTGCTCTCTGTAGAAAATACACGTGTGTTATTTAATTTCTATCAGGTATATTCTATGGGAAAATTCATTAAATATATACGGAGTAACCTTTAGATTGGAATTGGCAAGAGAGAGTTGTTGGAAGCTTGGTTCCTAAGGAACAAGTGTTATTGTTTTGCTTGATTTTGAAATACCTATTGAAAAAAAATGTTCTCAACTCGTGAAAACTTACCTTATTATGTCCCAAATACACTGTAATTTATTTGATTTAAAATATTTATGTTTTCGTCTTATTTTTACTTAATATCAAAAAAGCACCCCAATTTTCAATCGAAAATTCTGACGTCAAAATATCAGCTTTTTTCAAAAAGTTTAAAGGCTTTTTCTTCATTGAAATATCTACTTTCTGATGGTGTGAAAAAATATACATTACTATAAGGAGTGTTCTCAGAATCAACGATTTATGAAACCCACCATTAGAGTAACTCAGTCCCCACTTCTCTATGAAATAACTTACAATGGGTTAAAAACTAACCAAAAGTCACTCAGGTATATGAATTATCTCAAAACAGCAATAAATAGTCATCTAAAAATATTATTTAAACAAGATTCTACACCTTTTTTCAAAATATTGTAGATGCTCATTAAATATTAACTTTATGAACTTATTTTTTTGTTAATTATAGAAGTATATTTCAATTTGTAATTTTTTCGTTTTTGAATGAAACAGGAAATCTTACGTTTTTTGAGTAATTAAAGAGTAAATTTTAATAAATACCTCAAAATTGTACATAATGATTTCTTCATTGAAATATCTACTTTCTGATGGTGTAAAAAAAATACATTACTAGAAATGTTCTCAGAAAATGCAAAAATTGAAAAAACCCAAATTCGAAATTTTTTTAAATCATTATGTACAATTTTGAGGTTTTTATTAAAATTTACTCTTTAATTACTCAAAAAACGTAAGATTTCCTGTTTCATTTATAAACGAAAAAATTATAAATTGAAATATACTTCTATAATTAACAAAAAAATAAGTTAATAAAGTTAATATTTAATAAGACATCTACAGTATTTTGAAAAAGCTGTAGAATCTTGTTTAAATAATATTTTAGATGACTATTTATTGCTGTTTTGAGATAATTCATATACCTGAGTGACTTTTGTCTAGTTTTTAACCCATTGTAAGTTATTTCATAGAGAAGTGGGTACGAGTTACTCTAATGGTGGGTTTCAAATCGTTGATTCTGAGAACACTCCTTATAGTAATGTATATTTTTTTCACTCCATCAGAAAATAGATATTTCAATGAAGGAAAATCTTTAAAAATTTTTGAAAAAAGCTGATATTTTGACGTCAGAATTTTCGATTGAAAATTGGGGTGCTTTTTTGACATTAAGTAAAAATAAGACGAAAACATGAATATTTTAAATCAAATAAATTACAGTGTATTTGGGACATAATAAGGTAAGTTTTCACGAAATTTCGTGAAAAAAAAAAAAAAAAAAAACCAAAAACTTGGTTTTTTGAATTTTTAACCTAAATTTTGAGGTATGTGAAAAAAATTGTCGATACAAAAGTTGTAGATCTTTTCATTACCTACAACTTTGCTATTTAATTTTTCTCCATAGGACTTGTAGTTTTGCCGGAAATCAAGGAAACCCCATTTTTCACCCTTAAAAACTCACCCCTACCACTCCCGAACTCAGATCGACCGTAATTTATTTTTCCTTTATTTTGATCATATTCCCCTCCTTTTCTAATGGGTTTCATCCTACTGCGATTTTTTTTCATTTTTTACCATTTTTGAAGGTTTCGGCCCTGGTCTAGTTGATATTGAATAAGCTTAAGTTGAGTCTCAGATGACGATCTTTCGAAATAAAAGCAAATTTTGGGCATACCTATCGAGTAATTCTATTATTTTTTTTATTTAGTGAATAACATACAATCGTTCAATAATTTTTACTCGAAAACGGTTGAGATACAAAAATATTACAAATTACAAGAGTCAAAAATGTTTCTAAATTGAACTAGTAAGGTCGATCAATAGCTATGAGATTCTGGTTTTGAACCATTCAAAGTATTATATTCATTATGAGATTTGCGTCCAATGAACTATAACACACCGAAACATGCTTTAAAATCGTATATCAAAAATTGATTTTACGCTGACCAGTGACGTACCACAAAAAAGTTTGAGAGGGAAAAAGGAGACATGGATCCGGAAAAGAAACACCTGTGTGTAGATTCTAGTTAAGATTCAGGACTTGCAATGATAGAGACTTATTTTGTGAATCGAGACTGATATACTGAATGTTCGTGCAGAATTTCAAGAGGATCGCATCATAAGAACCGTAGAATTGAATTTTTTTCATTATTTTTTTACATATTTCATTTTTTGAAAGATTTCCAGGATATCAATCCGATTGTGCTGAGATTCTGCTTGTATATATTTGGTATCAATCTCAAATCCCATATAAAATATGAGGTAATAGTCCTATTGCTCTACCAAAGAACGAGCGCTCAAAAGCTCCTGCTCAGGGCTTTTCTTAAATTTTTTTCGTATATGAACAATGGGGTTCACGCATTTTGAAACTGGAGTAACGTTTTCTCATCAGATATTAGATATTTTTTGGTTTCAAGAATTTTCTTGAGAACATTTTAGTTTTTTATTCATTCTTTATCAATTCACCCAAAGTTTATAGAAGTGGATCAAGTGTTTGGAATTTCCTAACACCTGAAACGATGTTAAAGAATACATATATAGTATTCCTACTACCTTCTGGAATGTCAACAAATTGAAATTGTTGATAAACAGAAGTTGTCGGTAAAAAGTTAACGCGCTACTCAAAAAAGGATTTGTTATATCCGGTAGCCCGCCTGAAATATCTAGCTTGTTTGTTTAATGTGAGCAGGGTCGAACCTGTCTTATTCTAGACTATTTTGGACATTGTAAAACAATAACGAAGCGCAACCGAACATTATACAGTATGAAATCGTTGGTTAACGATTAAAAACAATGAAAGAAATGAAAAGTTAAAAATTATAAGAATACAACTCACATTATGGAAATCTCAAATTTATTCTACAACTGAAGGTGTTCTCAATGATAATTATTTTTGTCAGAATTATGCATGCATATGTTATCCACTTTCAACGTTTTTCTTCAATACAGATGTTTTTCCCAGCAGGAATAAAAAAAGATGAGATTATCAGATTTTGAATGTATTGGCTCCATTCTGAAATCAGTTGTTTTCGATCAATTCTAGTGATCAATAGTTTTTCTTTCGTTTGATTTTCCACATTCAATCGCTATGCAACGCGAAACACGCAATTTGACCCAAGAGGAATCTGCCCAAGCGGTAGTTTTGCGAAAAGGAGGGTGGACATACACAAGAATTGCAGAAAGGTTTGGAGTTTCCCATACAAGTGTGTCCAGAATGTTGCAGCGATTCAAGGAGACTGGTATGAATGTCCGAAGACCAGGACAGGGTAGACAACTGCCATTCAAGAGACAACGGTTTGCAATCTCTCGCCTCCTTCAAAATCAGCTTGAGCAAACTCATGGGGTGCAAATTAGCACTCAGACAATAAGAAATCGCCTGAGAGAATATGATTTAAGACCTCGTGTCGCGGCAAGAGGCGCGTTTGGATTTTGCGAGTGAGCATATCCATTGGGAAGAGGCTGATTGGCAAAGAGTTCTCTTCACAGATGAGTCTAGATTCTGCCTCTACCATTGTGATCGACGTTCCCTTGTATACAGACGTCCACATGAAAGATATGCTCAGTGCAATTTCCTGAATACGGTATGGGGTGGAATATCTTTGACTGCTCACACAGACTAGTGGTCGTTGATAATGATTGATGGAGCTATGAATGCTGATAGGTATATAAGGAACATTCTTGAAGAGCTTGTAGTGCCATTTGCCCCATACATTGGTGAAAATTTCGATTTCGTTATGGATGATAATGCCAGACTCCATCGTGTGCGCATCGTTCAAGAGTACCTTGAAGAGGTTGAAGTCTCTCGAATGGAATGGTCAGCAAGATGTCTAGATCTCAATCCGATTGAGCAGGTTTGGGACAACCTCAATAGAAGGCTGCTAATTTCAGAAAATCATCCAGCTACTCTTAATGACTTAGGAATCCAGTTCAGAGAAATCTGGGGAGTATTAGATCAGAACATTTTAAGGTCACTCATTTTGAGTATAAACCGTCGTTGCCGAGCTGTAATTTAAGCAAGGGGTGGAAATACCAAGTATTAAATCATTTATCAGTATCCCATAAGATTCGGTGAAATTCTGAATTTTTCTTCCATTTAATGTGTCTTGTTTCCTCGAAAACCTTACCGAGAGAACATAAAATATAAGTTATAAAGTCAATGTAGAGTTAACTTTCGTTAAAATTGAGATTTTCAAAATGTGAGTTAATTTTTTTGCGCAGTGTATATAAAAAAAGCGCAATTTCGAAAACCCCTCTGATGATGGGCACAACAGACCATAAGGTCACAGTGGAATATAACCACCCTAAAATCTACAATCTACAGGATAACATCCACCATGGATCACCCTGTATACCATAGCCTTTTATATTAATCGTTCGTTAACAACTATAATCCATAAATTATCCACAAAAAATATTAAATAAAAACTCTCGTTAACTTCATACATTTCGATTCGCTGTATGAAGTATTTCTCAGAATAAATCTTACAGAAAAAACCAGAAATGCTATATACGGAGCTTAATTATGGACCTGTCATGAGAATGACGATTGAGTAAACAGAAGATGAATTAACAATAAGATCGTGAAGATAATGTTTATTCATGACACGTGCAAAATCGATGTGGTATTAATTTTAATTGATTTGTGATTTTATCTAACCTGGCAAACGGGTATGCCGCAACATAAAAGTTGACGGCCATTTAGCATTCAAGATCATGGAATTGATAGCGTTATCCTGATGAATTCTGTATGAAATATGTATTTCGGCAGATAGGGGAGATTTAGGACCTATTTCACCATTTGCTGACAGCTATTTGCAGATATCATTGAAATAAATGTAACTGTACAGTGAAACTTCCTTATAACGAAAGCGCTAAATCCGCAAAAAAATCGTTATAAAGAAATTTTGTTATACAGAAAATTTGTTACTATAGTCGGCAATGTCGCGGCCGACTTCACTGATAAATTCAAGTTTATCATTCAGCTCAAGCACTTCCTTTTCGACATTTTCGCACAACTTTCACACTAGCGTATTGGTTAGATTGAAACCAAACAGCCGGGGGTGTATTTAAAACTTTCAGAAGGATCTCTCTGCCCGCCGTAATGATTTAGTTTAAGGTCGGGATTTATTACGTACGCCCGGGAAAATTTCGGAAAAAACCCACCCTATACCTTCTCATCAATACCCGTTCAAAGAACTATGTTCTATGAATATTTTCGTTATAGAGAGAATTTGCTTCGTTTCAGGAGGCGTTTTTAACATGGAATTTTGATTCAAGGTGCAATGTCTTGTACGAAATTCGTTATAGGGAAGTTCCACTGTATTTTCCTTCGACCTCAAAATAAAAGGTGGGTATAGCGTATATGAAATTGATTAATAATCTTCCATTAAATTGCTCCTTTTCTTATATTTTAATGTACAATTTAGTCATTGGCAACCGAACACCGTACAGGAAGTATTCAAAATTAATTGTAGTAAGGTTACAACTTAAAATCAGGAAGGTGTCATATCTGGGACACGTATTGCGCAATGAAAAATACCAACTAGACCGATTTCGTGACAAAAATACTACCTGAAATCTGACTGTGCAGTCATGCAATAGGTAGTTTCTACATGTTTTTCATGATAAATTCCACTCCTGAATCGTCTTAGGTTTTTTTTGAGAAGCGAAAAATAGCCAAAAAAATCCAAAATTTTGCTTTTTCGCTTATAAAACGTGAAGTATTGATCTGATCGAAAAGCTGTAGAGGCACTTTTTGTAGAGAATTCAAAAACTAAAAAAATGAGAGGTGACACGTCTCAAGCGCATGATTAGTTTCCGAGAAAAGTCCAAAAAACTGGAAAAAACATCAATTTTTCGAAAATTCATAACTTGGTCAATTTCTGAGATGCATTATTCAAGGTTACACAGCAAAAAAAAAGTTCGAAAAAGTTGATTTTTGTGGCAACAGAGGCGAAAAGACTGTCACAGGGTGTGGAGTTTCGAGTTTTTTTCTAAATGCCCATTATTTTAAAATCATGCAACTTAGGTTTTTTTTCATATTTTTCTGACAACCAGCATTACTTGCCTTTTCACCCGGTTCCGGGTTGACGTCGAGTTTTGGGACGCCCTGTATATACTATCTCTGTGAAAAGTTTTGAAGTCTTGGAAAGACATTTGAATGATGCATTATTCATCAGAAGATGCTGGGTCGTTACTGAGCAATTTATTCTTTCATTCAAACACTTCGATACCTTTCAAAGTATAGTCCGTTCACGAAAGTTTGAGCCGTCGGTTGGCCATGGCAATTTGGCATATTCCACTGTGTATATTAAAATTTTAGGTTATGTTGTTTATTTTCCTGTCAGATTGATACGCAATGTTATCAATATTGCATAGAGTTCTCTGATAACTCGCTTATTTTACGTTATGACAGCAAATACTGCCAACTTCAGATAAATAAACTAACGCCTACTATGCGCTGAAACTATAGGTATGTACCTGAGAATTATTGTTTTCAGATTTTTTTCAAATCGAGATTCCACTGGAAATAGTCATTGTTCTCATTTAGTCGTTTCTGGTGCTGCACTAGAGTACTGAAAGGTGACGTCAAAACTTTATTGAAGGGGTACAAAATACCTCATTACTTACAATGGGACTCATTGTTATTTCATACAATTCCCGGTGTTTACCTGAAAAAGTTTTGAGATTTTTGTGGGCATTGATGAAGATGTAGATCCTAAGATCCTAGAAAACATCTTTTTACTATGACTATCTTTGGTATAATCTAATGTGAATTAAACTGTTCCAATCGCTTAATGACTCTTCATGATCTTCCAAATTGAGTTTTCTAGACTTCATAATGAAAATGATACGATTTGAATTGAAGTACGCATTCATTTCGAATAACAATATTTTTCAATTATGAATCTGTTTTTGTTATCGAATTATTTGAAAAAATTCAAGAAAAGACCTGAGCTTTATAGCCCTCGTTCTTTGGTGGAGCAATAAAACTATTACCTCAGAATTTTATATGAGATTTGAGATTGATACCAAATATATAAATGCAGAATCTTAGCACGATCGGAATTATATTTTGGAAATTTTTCGAAAAATGAAATATATTAATAAAAATTAATAGTTACAAAAATTTATTTCTATGGTTTTGATAATGCGATACTCTTGAAATTCTGCATGAACATTCAATTTATCAGTTTTGATTCACAAAATAAATTTCACTCGAATCGGTTATCCTGTTGGAAATATAAGGATTCTTCTTTTCAATATTCCAATTGAATTTTCTATGGTTCTGTCATTACTGTGGTCACGAAATATTGCCGGAAAATTCAGTATTTCAGTTTATATTCACGAAAGAAATTTCAATCGAATCGGATATCCTGTCATGGAAATATAAAGATTCTTCTTTTCAATATTTCAATTGAATTTTCTGTGGTTCTGTTTACACTATGGCCACAATAAGTTATAAGCATCTTGCATTTGGCCGTAACATCTCATTTCGATTGGTTTCGTTTTTCTGAGATATTGAGGAACAAAAATTTTGAATGTCCATATTTTATGGAACACCCTGTACGATTTGGCTGGTTAACGAAATTAATCGAGCCTTTGGGACCCGAACTCTTCCTGAAAATTTCAAGTCTTCAGGAGAAACCCTTCGAAAGTTATTGTGCTGACGGACGGCCGGTCGGCCCCACGGACAGAATTGAATTTTACCACGAATTCGTCATCAGGGAGTTAGTTGATCCCTATCGCTTGAGACCATTTTCGTTTCAAAAAAAAGTTTCATCCGATTCGAATGGAATCTATTTTGTGGATGGAGATTGATATACTTACTGAATGTTTATGCAAAATTTCAAGAGGATCCCATCATCTGAACCCTAGAACTCAATTTTTTTAATTATTGATTTTTTACATATTTCATTCAACTCCGTTCGTGTTGAAATTTTGCATTCATATATTTAGTACCAATCTCAAGTCCTATACACAATTTTGAAGTTATAGCCTATTTGCTTCACCAATAAACGAGCGCTCAAAATCAGTTGCACCTGCTCAAATATTTCGTGATGCGAATGAATCATTCTCGGCCGTGGAATCACCTCACCTCAAATCTTCCCAGCCCGTCCCTGCTAACCAGAGAACAATCGCATCTCTTTATGCTCCAGTATATCGGGGAAAGCAGGCAGGGAGTCGGGCAAGCCAAAGCAGCTTCGGAACCGAGCTTATTTACATGATCGGCAAAGATCGCCATACCCGCCGAGCTTTCGGAACAACTACATTCCTTGAACCCGACCACGACCATCGGACGTCTACCTACTAAAGCAACCTTTCCTCGAAGACAGACCAGAAACGTACCAGCAGGCCAAAGAAGTCAAACCACTCCAGTGTTGAGCGTTCCTCGATCGCGTACGGTCTTCTGTGTTTACGCGCTTATACCAAAATGTCGACGGTTTTGGTGTTTTTGGTGTTTCTCGTCGGGACCTTAGCTGAACCCTTGAGGACCTGCGAGCCTATTCGTATAGACCTTTGCTCTGGTTTAGGGTACAACATGACAGGGATGCCGAACCTTGGTGGCAACGACCAACAGCACGAAGCTGATTATACCCTCAAATCCTTCTCTCCACTTATCCAATACGGGTGCAGCTCGCAGCTAAAACTCTTCCTGTGTTCGGTGTACGTTCCTATGTGTACAGAAAAAGTGGCTAACCCTATTGGACCCTGTAGAGGACTCTGTGAAAGTGTTAGGTCCAGGTGTTACCCTGTGCTAAGAGGTTTTGGATTCCCCTGGCCTGAGGCTTTAAATTGCTCCAGGTTTCCTGTGGAGAACAACCATGAGCACATGTGTATGGAAGGGCCGAAAGATAAGGGTATAGATGTGACAGCACCTGTTGACCCTGCTGTGCAGAAGTTCAATTGCGCCCCGCAGTATACAAGGAATGAGTTTGGGGGGTGTGTGCCTACTTGCGAGACCAATTCGTTGTTTGAGGAACATGAGAAGCGGTTTGCAGAGGTAGGTTGAGGTTAAAAATTATTATTGGTTGCTAGATAGCTAGATTGTTCACAGAAGAAGCTGTGACAGCCATGAGATCTGAAATACAAATGAAAAACTGAAACAATTACACTTATAGAGAAAAAATTATACATATATTATAACAACTGATTCTTAAACGCAGTTGCTTCATACTATTTTTTACTCTTCAAACTTCAAAGAAACTTACATAGTAGTCCTTAATATTGAACATTGGCGAGCATGTGGTTCAACAGACCTTGTTTTCGTATGATACACACTTTTCTTCTTCTGAGAATTTGTTTTCCAAAACTATCTTTGAGATGATCTAATGGAACTAGCACTTTTTGAATTATATAGTGACTTATTGGAATATAGAGGGAGTTTCAGAATAACGTGATCAAAAGCCGGATGGAACGCCTTCGTTACCTAGATACGGGATGTCAAAGTTCGGGAATTTTTTTATTTTTCAAAATTGAATATTGTTATTGGATTGAAATTTTGTATAAGCCATATCTATTCAAAATGTTCTGTAAAAATTCAGGGTAGATTGAAAATTTCAAATCAGGAGTGTGAAATTTGGGGGTGTCAATGTATTTAATTGAAACAAAATTGTAACGTTATGTTTTTGACTTTCGAGTGTGTATTTCTTGGAAACGGTTAGAGATATCAAATTCGAGCAGAACATTTTTCCGTATTGAGAAAAGGGGTGGAAATCCAATATACATTCTGTATGTATATTCTTTCGAATTGAGAACAAAATACAATACATGAAACAAAAAAATCCCTAGCTGAGGTTGGTGCAAAACGGGGTACCAACCATACTATTCGACGTATGATACCAGAGCACAGGGAAAAACCTCAGTAGAAAAAACCTTGTCTCGCCGTTTTTACAAAATTGAAACTTAGAACTATTCGAATAAATACCTTCAATATTCAGATACAAAATACTTAATTCATACTCTTGGGCCAGGAGGGTGTTTTAAACCAGGTCTGGCATTCCAAGTGATGATTTTTCGAATCTCCTGTTCTTCTAAGACCGGTACAGGACCCTATTGGAGGGTAGTCATCGCCCATAGATTTGAATAGTGGTATTTCATCCTAAATATCGAATTCAATTTCGGAATAATGATAAAAAACTTGTGACAGCAATAAGATCGGTAATGTAAACAAAAAATTTACGATTTACATTAATAGAAATCCAATAATACATACACCTGCTGATATGTATACACAGTTGATGGAAAATTAGTTCATATCACTTTTTACTCCTAAAAGAAACTTATTGATATTTTTAATTGTATTCCTTGATATTGAGCATCGGTAAACATGTGGTTCAAAAGACCTTGTTTTCGAATGATACGACATTTCTTCTTCTGAGATAAAATATGGAACTAGCACTTTTCGAAATGTACAGTTACTGCATAGAATATACAGGTTGTTTCAGAATAACTTCATCGAACGCCGGAGGGAAAGCTTTCGTTCAGTAATATATTTTTTGATATTTCAAAATGGAAAACTTATTGCAATCGAATTGAAATTTGGTACACGCTTAACCCATTCAAAATGCCTCGTAAAAATTGAGAAACGATTGAAAATGTCAAGTCGGGAACGTAGAATTTGAGGGGGTCAATGTATTTGAAAACATTGTTTCCTCAACCTGTCATTTATGTTTTTCAATGTTTAAATGTGCATTTTAAAAACGGTTAGAGAAATTAAATTTTAACAGGACTAAATTTTTTCTAAAACTTACTCGGTTTTCTATTTTAACTTTCAAATGTACAAATAGCTACCCAGTTAATAAAATAAATCCACTGAGACTTCCCCAAATTCTTCATATTGTATAACTTGGAATTTTTCATATTTTCCCTTTTCTTACAGAGCATTTTGAATGAGTTTAGCGTATATCAAATGTCAAAATTCAATAGCAATAGTGGATCTATAATTCTCATCAGATCAGTGATAGAACAAGACGAAAGGAAAAGAACGAATAACTTCAGAAATAATAATATTTTTCATGGAATTATCAGTTTCACTCAAAACTTGATATTTAGATGACAGTTCGAGTGATTCAAATTCTCTGAAACTGTTCTATATTCATACCATATTTTATGTATAAACCTATTTCTATTGCAAATAACATCATACATACAAGGCAGAAACCTTTTCAGTCTTATTCATATTGGGAGAACAACACTCCAAACTATCAGAAATGAAAAGAATGAAACCAGTAGCTTCCAGGATAATTAAATTTGTATTATCGTTTTTCCAATATGAACAGGCGCGCTAAAGCTTCAGACTTCACGTCAGAACTTTCTTGAATTTCCATTTCCTAAATTGAAAGCAATATAATGATAGTTTGGATGCATGAAGGCCTCAACAGCTTCAATTTTTATATAAAGGGTTTTCCAATAAGATGTGTTATTTTGAATGGCCGCTATTTCGGTAGATGTCACGTTTGAAGCTGTCATTTTTTGACATTTGACAAAACTACTCCATTAATAAAAATGAAACGATACACGCTTCAAGAACGCATTGAAATTATTAAAATTAATTATAAAAAAGAATAAAACCCGTGCACGTCGCTAAAGAACAGCCGAGAATATTGCTGCTGTAGGTGAAAGTGTTGAAGAAAACTCAGGTTTGTCCATTCCTCGTCGTTCTTTGGAATTAGGCATTCCACAAACGTCATTACACCGTATTTTGCATAAAGATTTGGGTTTTAAGTTATAAAGTTCGTCGTGTCTTCGCTGATTAGGTCGTTGAAATGCATGCTCTCGAAGAAGTTATCACAATTGGTCACCGAGATTTTGTGATTTAACACCTTGCCACTTTTTCCTTTGGGGCCACGTGAAAGAGGAGGTCTACGCTAATAGACCAACGTCGATTCAAGAGCTCAAAGATGGAATCCATGAGGCTATCGAGAACATAGATCAGCCACTTTGCGATTTGGTTAGGGAACATTTCATTAAAAGGTTATGGTCCTGTAAGCGTGGTCGTCATTTGCTTGATGTTATTTTCCACTATCAAACATCCGATCATTTATACTGAAAAATGGTATTTTTTATTGAATCTCAAAATAACACCTCCTTTTGGAAAACCCTTTAGTATGATTATGTTACAATGTAGTAGAAGGATCCTTAACTTGATGCAAACATTTATTGAAACATAAACTGTCCAATTCTATTTTATGACATTCAATGTAAAGATCTCTGTGGGGATTTCCTCATTCAAATTCTTTCATTCATGATTCTCTTCCTCCGTTTCTTACATTCTTTAGAGAGACAACAAATGATACCTATATGTTTTACTTGATTTTCGGTTTCTGTAGCCGGATGTTCATAATTGTATGTGGTTTCCGCCCAAAACAGCACTCGAACATATGTGCAAACTTGGAATTTGTGTTGAGGTATCTGTTCAGTGCGGTTTCTTTTCAATGAATGGGGAAGCCACCTGAAAATATCAATTTTCATTCAGTTCAGTTGGCTTGAATTAGTTGCTTCCTAAATTTTATGGAACCAGCTAATATTTGGTTGAACTTTGGGGGCAAAAAACAAGAAAACGAAAAATCACAGGGTCTGTGAAATGATATTGTTAATGTTTCCAGAAATTTTCATTTATTCATCTCAAAACGAGTCTCAAAATCTGACGGATTTGTTATTGAAATCATCGTTCGTCGAGATTTTTATGAGATTACAGCTTGCCTGACGAAATCAGAAGTTTTTGTGTAAACTTCAGTACATTAAGATGCTCTTCAACTTTATTTTGAAATAAAAATCAAGTTGGGTTTTCTCTCGGTTTTCTGGAGTCAAGAGTCATTATTCATCTTCAACTGTTTTTTCGTTATACTGTTTTTTATGTGAGTTCAAGATTTTCAGTCGAACCTTGTGAAAGTTTATGTTAGTAAAAGGGTGTATTTCAGCTTATTTTTTACGCTGGAGTGAAATACCTAAGCTTAAAGCGGAGGAACAGGTTTTTTTCGAGGGTTTTTTGTTGAGGTTTTCATTTCTCGGCTCTTGTTCGATACGCAGAAATTTATGGTGTATGTTTTCATTTTTCTCTCCTCATACTGCGAAATTTATTGTTTTAATGTTCGATATTTGAAAAGTTCTTTCTCAAAAAATAGATATTGACATGAGCACTGTTGAACAAGGCACAACAATAATATGAAGCATTAGAAATAACCAAAGTTCAGGCAGAGAACGATGAGTGATGCCATCATTAATGTAGAAGTTACTATCTTCGTTTGGCCCAAAATAGATCTGCTTTCATTATTAAACGTTCCCATAATATGTGATACAGAAAAACAAAGTTATCTTGAATAATATTGATTGAAATATATTCTGGGAGGATTCTGCATTTATAAAAAGGTTTTCACTCCCAGTCCCAGTCTCTGAAACAGAAATAATAAACAAAAATTTAATTAAGATGAAGTGCTCCTGCGAAAATCTTTACACTTATTTGTCAGGAGCAAATTGGTCTTGAAAAAATTATTGCATAACAGAAAAACTGAAAAAGGAAATAAATGGAAAGGACAATGTAACGTTTCGGTGTCTATATCAGACACCTTCTTCAGACAAACTTGTAAAATCTTCAGATTTGTGTGTTTTTCATTTGCAGTCTAATTGACATTGAATAGTTTGAAAGAACTTGATTTTTCTTTTGATGCCCAAGAGCAGACCTGAAACATGAACTCTCAAACCAAAATCTAAATCGAATAAGCCATTAATATCGATGTCAGACCAAAGCCTGGCAATCCAGCTATAAAATACAAGATAAAACATATGTGGAACTCCCTGCACTCGAATTTATCATGTAAATAAACATGAGTTCTAGTTGATATCTGGATTAGGCTAAACCTCCGGTAAATATTTACGCACACCGTTTTTATGATTGCAGTAAAAGTAGCGTTGGGGTTCGATTTGAATCTCGTTTAATTGGCAGGAATAGGATACGAGCTGCTATTTTGGGAGACACAGATATCCTCATCTCTTGAAACCTTCAATTATGGATCAACGCACTTGCACAATAATAATAATGATGGTGTTGGTATTCTGTGTATGGTGTGGAGTCAGTGATCCTTGGTTCCTCTGCATTATTTTGATGTTGTTGTGTATGAAGCATGATCTGATATGGTATGAAAACACCAAATCGTGTTTAATAAATCATTTGAATGATTAGCAATACAAAGGGTGTCTATATTTAAATTGGACAAACTTCGAGAGGTGATTATACAAGTGATTTGCAACGAAAAATGTCATATAACACATGGTCGAAAGGTTGGCAGTTATTCTTCAATTTAACAATTCTTGATTTCACACAACAAAATTTTCAAGTTTTTCTCTGAAAAGATCATTATTCAGTTTTCCTTGTAGTCTCAGCAAATTTGACCTCATATTCGGAAAGGTCAATAAATTTGCTACAATATGAGAGAGTCTGTGTGCAGAAAACACTCTTAGTGCACGCGTGGTAAGGAGAGGAATATCACGATTCTGAATTCAACAAAATCAGTCCTATTTTTTCAATGGTTTTTTCAGATGAAATATTAATAATTATGCACATGCTTTCTTTTCAGTAACAAATACCTCATTTAGTGTACTTTCGAATGACATATCAACTTTCGTGCTAGCTGCTCATTCTCCGCTATAATATCATGGCTAACATGATAACATCGAAAAAGTCTCGAAATTGGGAACCTAAATCTGCTCTATTTTGAAGCTCTTCGTGATTGAATCTTAGTTCAATTTTATGGAAATCATTAATTCATCCGTTATTTGAGACCAGGGGCCTATTGCACCAAAATATTTTGCAACTTTTTACTTCGCACTTTGCATTCTGATGAATTTCAAAAGTGAAAATTAGTTATGTTGCACAACATTTCTCCCAATATTCAATGTCTGCGGAATAATATAACTATGCACTTGTCTTTTCACAATGTATTCTTCATTTATGAAAGCGTTTCGTGCAACTTAATTCATTTGAAAAGTGAAAAGTGCAAAGTGAAAAGTTGCGAAGTGTTTGGCGCAATAGGCCCCTGACTTACATTTTGTAGTTGGTACCAGAATAATTCAGGAGAATGGAGGCCATAGGATATTAAGGCAAGGGCGTAGCCAGGGGGGGTTTTGGGGGTTTTTAGGGTACAGTCGCTATCCCCCGACTCCTCAAACGATAGCCGACCGCCTTATCGCAATTTAAAAGGGCGTATGCACACATTAAGGACTCCCGCAATCCTCGTTTGCCACCCAGTGGTCTACTATCATGCGCCAACACTAGCCCCCACGAGGCCATCCCAATGAGGGCTATTTTAGAAGAGGTGGATGATGAAACTTGTATTCTGGTATGCGGACTGCTTCATTAGCTTGTTTTTGTGTGATTGAGATTTAATATTCCACAAGCATTCATGTTCGAGGTATTCTGTTACGAATTTAAGGGTGATTTCATTTGCTCCTACGGAAAGACATTTTCGGCACAGAACAAGTACTTAACCTATGATTTCATTTATTCCGTGAGCGAGTGAAGAGTATCGAGTGGTGGGGTACTCTACTCGCTCGATAGAATAGAAACAAATGGATCGACTCGACTAAACTACACACTAATCTACTTGACTAAATTCTTGGTGTTCACACGCGTTTAGTAACTAAATTTTTAACTACTCGACCAAACTACTAGCGTAGTGCGAACAAGGCTAAAGTGCGAACGATTGGATGGACAGTAGCTACTATTTTCTCACAACTCGACTAAGCTACTAGCGTAGTGCGAACGAGACTAAGTGCTGATTCACAATGGACGTAACCATAACGAACACGTAAACGTACTTTGTCCGTGAACGTAAATGTGTTCAGAATGGACTTTGGGCGCAGTAGCAAATTACATGGACCTATAATACTAACTGGACGTCGAACTTCCTAACTGTCACGTAGAAAAAAGTGAGGCAAATCGCCGCCATTTGCAGTTTGGAGTGAATCACAAATATTTTGATGTTTTATGCCATATGTGCTCGAATTTCTATTGAAACATAGACGTTCCTTGAAAGAAATGATGAAAACGAACTCTGTATATTAGTGTTCTGTGAACACTGACATTTCGTCTATATCAAATAATAATTTTTTTCGATTCGTGTGATTAGTTATTAAAATAATGTACCATTATGATGATTATACACAATAGATTCCTCAAAAACGATATAACCCCTCGCTAATTCTAATATTTCAGTTCGTTGAAAAATTGACAACTCTCAAATTAGTCAATTTCACTCCAAACTGCAAATGGGCCGCCGTTTGCCTCAAAATTTTGACATGTTCGCTATCTAGTTAGTATTATAAATCTATGGCAAATTATAGACGTTTTTGTAGAGTAAAAAGATGTTTCTGTACCTTTATAATAAGTGTTCTATGAATTTTTTGACAATTGATTACTGTGAAGTATTGTCATTAATTAAAAATGTATGAAGTATTAAGTCTGTTTTTATTGAGACGATGTTTGAAAAAAAAAAGAAATTGAAGAGCAAAATTCTAAAAGAAGTAAAAAACGACGTTGGTGAGTTAGACCCACAAATCACAGAATGTGAACAAATTTCTATAATTAACGTTAGAATTACGGACTACCATAAGCTCAACGTAAACGTAAAAATTACAGAGCCTATTGTGAACAGTTCCATATGATTTGCATTGGTTCAACTTTGCGTTTTTCGTTTACGTTTCGGGAGTTTTATGGTTACGTCCATTGTGAATCCAGCGTTAAGCTCAAGTATTTCTCCATAATTCAACAGTTCATTTTTCCTGCCTGGGATCTAGTTCGATCAGTACCTTGTTAGGCCGGCTCGCAACCGTACAAAATGCAGTACAAACAACATCAATATTCCAAGATCGAAGACCTTGAGGCATGACAATCAGCCATCAAGTTCAGCTCGGTCCTCAATCATACCATACTTGTACATTCCACGGTATTTATCGGCCTGCATCGGTTGAAAATCGCTTTGCGGTTATAATGGGTTCTGGTTCCGTACCAGCGGTCAGAGATGGTCAGATGGTACCATGGTTTGAAAGAGAGGCTTCGCTTGCACCACCCATACCGCACGATTTCGATTTGATTTTTTTCGTTGCGTTCGTTCTTCATGCTTGGCGTAGCGGACAAAAAATCTGGAGTTAGCGATCTGGTACGTGATGTGGGGATGTAGGTTTTTTTTGTTGGGTTGGTAAGTGCGGAAAAACGTTGGTAATTTGTTTGGAAGTTTGTTAGTTTTTGCTCAGATGAGTCAGCTATGAGTTGTTCAGCTTGATTGGGGGAAAAGAGTCCTCAGATCTGTATATATTTCATTGAGATATAGCTTTGCTAAATATCTCGTATATCAAACCTGATAGCATGTGTATTTCATGGTATCAGCAGTGGAAAATGTGAACGGAGTACCATACATTTCTGCTCATGATATAATAGCACAGGGAAAAACTCAAGAAAAGCCCTGAGCAGGGGCTTTTGTTCGCTCGTTGATTAGTGCAGCAATAAGGCTATTTCCTCGAAGAATTATACTATACAGCTTGTCTACTTTTGAAGTAGACAAACTTCGAGGGCTGATTATACAAGTGATTTTCAATAAAAAATGTCATATAACACATGGTCGAAATGTTGACGGTTATTCTTCAATTTAACATTTCTTGATTTCATGAAAAATTTCAAGTTTTTTCTCTAAAAAGATTATTATTCAGTTTTCCTTGTAGTCTCATCAAATTTCATCACATATTCGGAAAGGCCAATACATTTTCTACAATATGAGACAGTCTATCTGCAGAAAACCCTCTTATTGCAGGCGTGATAACGAAAAGAATATCACGATTCTGAAGTGGACAAAATCAGTCCTATTTTTCGAATCATCAAGTCATCTTGAATCGATATAATAACGAAGAAATGAACCTCCTTCTTCGATACATTTGACACATCGTTTTCGTACTGAATCTACAACTCTAAGTTCATAGCGCTTCTGACGCATTTCTGCACAACGCCATTTCATTCTGTGGATGAGATCCTTCAGAGTCTGAAATTTTGGCAATTGACTTTGTAGGTGCCGGAAATTGTGAGGGTCGCTTTCTGTAGCAAGTATTTGTTATTTTCAAGAATTCATAGTGATATGAATAATTTTAACTAGATTTTCGAAGATAAGTTGGTTTAAGTGCAAAATGAAAGATTATTTTTGCAGTATTTTTTGAAGAATAAATAAAACACATGATTTGCATTTATTTTCAAAAACTTTTTACTGATGATTGAAGTATCAGTTATGATATTTATGTACGAAAAATAACATCTGTGAGATGGCCTCCTCTTGAACCTCTGCAGAAGTCCATTCTTTTGTTAAAATTTCAGCTTTGAACTGAGAAGGTGACGTCATATCTTTGAATATATCTCATGTGAAGGATAACATCTATATATAGTTGAATTCATGAATTCTTTTCTCTTTTACAGGTTTGGGTATCCCTTTGGGCACTCATTTGCTTTGTAACCAGTTTCGGTTCAGGTCTCACCCTCATTATTGGGGGTGGCAGAGCTAGAGCACCCCCCCTAGTCAGTATGGCACTCTGCTACTGCCTCATCAGCATAGGATGGGCGCTCAGGATGTTCTCAGGAAGAATGACAGGTGGATGCCAGAACTCAGATGTAGGCGAAGGATTGGATAACGTCAACTGTTCCTTCGTTTTTCTGCTGATCTACTACTTCGGAATGGCTGCCAAAGCTTGGTAAGTCTTCTATTAGTAAAAATTAATGAAAATAGATAAGACAGAGATTGTTTCGGGAAAACATTGAAAGATCATAACACTTCGCTTCAGAGTATTTGGCAGTGATTTTGATAATGATAAAGAATGGTTTCTGTTGATTGACACGAGGTCAAAACATTTTTTCTTGATGGGATTGGTAGCTTGATTGGAAAATTTGAGCCAATCAGGAAAAAGGTTCCAAATATGTCACTTTCTGCATTCGAATTCTTTATATTCTGATCCCTCAGAACAATGAAGTAAATAGATAATTCCCAAGCACGCTATAAATTTGAGGATCAATTATAACGTGCGTTCAAAAAAAAAACGTGGTCAAGTAAGCTGTGGATTCTATTTTTCCCCTCATAGACTCTTAGGAAAAATAGAATCCACAGCTTACTTAACTACGATTTTTTTTGAACGCACTATACAGAGGAAATGATGGTTTTTGTTCAGAAATTTGACAGTTCAATATAAACAAAAGTCTATGAGCCGTATTCATAGTTCGCCCTTGAGTTGAGTGACAGTTAATGTCACCTTTATGTCTAGTATTCATAAGGACTATAAAACTCACACTCACCCTCAAGGGCCAACTATGAATACGGCTCTAAAGTCCGTTCACGAAAGGTTGAGCCGTCGGTTGGCCATGATAATTTGACATATTCCACTGTGTATATTAAAATTTCAGGTTATGATGTTTATTTTCTTGTCAGATTGATACGCAATGTTGTCAATATTGCATAGAGTTCTCTGATAACTCGCAAGCTCGTCGGACGAGGCCGGGTACATTCGGCAACATTGAATTTATTTCACGTTATGACAGCAAATTCTGCCAACTTCAGATAAATAAAGAAACGCCTACTATGTACTCAACCTTTCGTGAACGGAGTATAGGCGTGCTTTTCTTAGGGGTAATGAAACGAAATAAATATAATTTATATAGATCAATAGATTTTTTTTGAGAAATATGTCCTCTTCATAGTTATTAGCGATGGTACATTATTTGAAAGATTGTTTTACAGGATAAAAGAAACGTAATTCAATTAAAACCCACCACCCATAATCAACCCATGCTAGACGCTACTGTACTCAACTTTTGCATTGTTTATTGCAAATCAATCGTATTCTATGTTCAAAGATGACAAGCTATTGGAATTGATTAATCTGTTTATTAACAAACTCAGCCGAGAACTTGAAAACGAGAAAAATTCGTATATGTAACGATAATTAAGTTTTTCATCACAATTTTTTTTTCATTCTTAAATTATATTCGTGCATTTGATATTTAATTTCTTCATTCACACCCTGTAAAAATAAAATAGTTTTCACTTCGTGTACATCAACCTGTAACACAAATGAAAAAAAAATCTAGATCAAAGAATGCCGACACCCACATTTTATAATCGCAAAAACTATTTAACATCAAAACAGGCCGACAAACTCATATAATAATGCAAAAAAAACAGTACAAAAACAAATTTTCTGCTCAAATATTTTTTTCAAAAGATTCTTAGGGCATAAACCGACACATTGTTGTCAAAATGCAGACACCATCTTCACTTCAAGATCTTCTTACCTTACCTTTTGTTGTGGCTGCTTTTCTACCTGATCCTTCGAACAACATCCCGGCAATTCTTTCAGAGCAAAACTTAACTTTCTACCTTCAGACACTCAGGCCCGATTTTTGAGCACATTCTAGCAATAAATCAACCACCAAACCATTAAAATTTGTCCTGATGAAGGTTTTACGACGTTTCGCAATGATTTGAAATCTACCCTAATGAGAAGAAACGGAAGTCACTTTGAGTCTCTGTCGTGTTTTATGACGTTCACTAAACGGCGGCAAAGATCAAAGGAAGAGTGCATATTTGGAACGATACGAGATATTAAATTGGAGGAAAACAAAGAGGTTAATTAGGAAGCGTTCATTGATACTTTTTGCGTGCTTGTAATTAAATTATTGGAACAGCGGTTCAGTTGTTTCAGTGTTATTGATATTTTTTAATATTTTCTTGATATTTCTAAAATCACTCATCTGATCAATTTGAAATTTTGTAGTCAGAATGGGACTAATGACGTTCGAACTCATACGAAATTTCCTCATGATCGTGTCATTAGGAAATTGTATCCAGTAATAAAAGATCCTTTAACGTTGGTTTGACATTTGAGTTATCGGAACGACTAATATCCTGTAAACTTTATTAATGCCCTTTATTTTGACACTTGTGACAATTTATGTGTTGCCGAAGATACTTTATTGAAATATCCGGAAAATAGAATTTTTTGGACCAAAAGACAAATTTCTGGAAGTCTGCGAGTCCAAAATAACTATTTTCGACCGTGTTGCGTACAATATGCACCTTTTGATAACTAATTTCATAAGAACTGTTAGCCGTTAGTTCGTTCCTATGGTAATGATCAACTGTATTTTTCAAAATCATACTTCCCGGTCGAGTCCTAGTACTAGGCAAGCATAGAGGTTTTTTACGTGACAAAATACTACCTGAAATCTGAGTGTGCAGTCATGCAATAGGTAGTTTCTACATGTTTTTCATGATAAATTCCACTCCTGAATCGTCTTAGGTTTTTTTTGAGAAGCGAAAAAAAGCCAAAAAATCCAAAATTTTGCTTTTTGGCTAATAAAACGTGAAGTATTGATCTGATCGAAAAGCTGTTCAGGCACTTTTTGTAGAGAATTCAAAAACAAAAAAAATGAGAGGTGACACGTTTCAAGCGGATAATTAGTTTCCGAGAAAAGTCCAAAAAACTGGAAAAAAACATCAATTTTTCGAAAATTCATAACTTGGTCAATTTCTGAGATGAAGCGTAGTTGCTCTGAATTTAAGTAGTTATTAACATATACTTTATTGGTGCACAATTACAAAGCTGTCGGATAAATAGTTTTTGCACAATCGCAGTTTTCCGAATTCGACGTACTTTTTTCAAGAAGGTCGTGATACTCGGCTACTTGTGAATCTGAGATATGTATTTTATTAAAGGCCACCTTGAAATCTTTCTTTGATGCTCATGAGTAGATGTCAAAATAGAGGAAACTTTATTTAAGTTGAGCCTCTAACTGCGTTTCGATAACTCTCTATTGTAGCACTTTTGTCTCCAAAATGTGGCATAATGAACGGATTCAGCACAAAACTATAGAAATAATTTTCTAACAATCTAACTCCTATTTCACGTCAATGAAAATAAGAATGCAGCGCCACGCTGGGCATTTGTAGAACTATCAATATTGACATGAAAGGATTTGGTTGTATTGTTTATGTGTGTACCTGCTTCCTTAAAATTTGGAACTTTCATCAATATATCAACATTTCAGAAATCTATAGTGAACGAGTGCATTACTGTCTACTGTGTATGTTGTTTGTTTCAATTTATTTCAATCATAGTGAAAGATGAATTAGGCTAAAAGGCTGTTGAGGAAATTGAGGAAAACAATTTTGTTTGTTGAACAGTTGAATTATCTTCATTTTATTATATTCAAACAGTACTTTTTCTCTTCACAAGTGCATTCCTCAGTGATTTTTCTTTGTTTAGACTTCTTGGTCTCAACCTTTCAGTTCTATTACTAGAACTAGAACATTCTGGTCGTTCCTCCTTTCTGGTAGTAAATCTAAAAGGAAGATTTCTGGTAGGCACAGCAGTATTTTTCAAAAACTACCTCTGTTATGAACTGGGATCTGTGAACGATTAACCCCATGAATCTAATCTAACCTACAAGTTTTGTGTAATCCGTACTTACCTCAATAAAAATAATGGGCCATTTAAAAAATACAAGGAGGAAACTTTCATATTTCCCGTTACTGGTTTACCGATTTTAAGTTTCAGTTGTCAGGCTTTTCGTCGATCCATCATCAACACTTTGTCACTTACTCTTCGATTTCCCTTCTACCCAAACACGAAATTTATCCCTAGCTTGAGAAAATGCATGGAAATGTATATTATTTGGAATTCTTTCTTCCTCAGGAAGAACACTGGGGAACTGAACACTGAACAGTAGCAATTTGAATGAATTATACTCACAAAATTATTAATAACGTTAAATATTCACATAAACCACGACAATACAATGCAAAATGAAAGAATCATGTCAATATTAAAGGTTACTCAAATCTTCACCAGAGGTCGCATCGCTTAGCTTGATTAGCCTATAGTTGATTGTTCCCCGAGAACTTCAATTTGACGTAAATTTCACCGATGACACATTAAATCAGTGGTACCAACTCTCGTTGAACCAATCGTGGATCCTTGAAAGTGTCGAGGTGAAAACAGATGTGAGAAACACTTTCGAACCTCGTTAATTCCAAACGTGAAGCATCGTTTTTAATTGTTTTCTGGTTTGAATCCACGTGATCGTCGGTGCGGTGCCTCAAAGAGGCATCGTTCAATCTGTTAACAAGAGTGATTGTCTCGCTAACTGCACGTTTGGTTAATGTAAAGGTGAACATGCTGAGGTACTAAGGAGAGTGGACAGAACCGGAGTCAGGTGGAAAGATGTGTCAGATAATTTGACCATTTCTTAAAAAGTCAATTTGGAGATCGATTTGTGGAGGGATTGTTTATGGGGCATTATTTGGGCTATTTTCATCATTATTGCTTTTTGTATTTAACGTTGGGCCACCGTTCGCCTCAGGAAAACACTTCAAAACTTGAAACTTACAGAAGAGCATCTTTCGTCACTCTTCGGAATGTTTGTCATTTTCGAAAGTTCTTAAGAAACACTGATTCTTAATTGTTTCTTACTAAGATTCAGATATCTTTTGGATCTCGCTGTTTCAATGTTCCGAAGGAACTTAGTGGAATAATCTATCCCTGGGAGATTCCGTCAGAGTTTTTCCTTCTCGGCTTTCTCCTTCTCCAGAAACTTCTTTTAATAGGTACATTTACCTATACCACAGAAGGGTTTTGGGCCAATGAGTGAGGTTCGTGCGCCTTCTTTGGCAAGTGTATTGGCCTCTTCTTTGCTTTGGATTCCCGAATGGCCGGGAACCCAGATTAAAAAGACCTTATTTTTCTTGCCTACCTCATTGAGTTTGTTTCGGCACTCTCAGATCATTTTTTAGTCGATGACGTAGGAGATCAGTGCTTTGATAGCAGCTTGACTAGGTATCTGAGTGTATGGCTATATCGGACTCCTGATAGTTTCTTTCTAGATTTATATCAAGACATCTTTCAATAGCTAAGATTTCCGCTTGAAAGACGCTCATACAGGAGCCTAGCTACAGTGCACACTTGGTTCTTGGCCCGTATATCCCAGCGCCTGCTCCTGTAGAGGTTTCAGAACCATTTTACGGTATTTTCTTTGAGGTTATAGTCGATGTATTCCCGTTACCATTCCTCTCTTTTACTAAGCAATGTCCTGAAGTTTTTCTCAGGGCTTATTTTCTTGACCATTACATCACTAGGGAGGTTCGCAGATGAGATGTACTTATTTACAATTCTTCTGATGATTTCAGATAACACTTTACATATGATTTTACCTTGGTTATACATTTTGTGCTGGTTCGATTGACTTGTTTAAGGTTGTGGTTCTATACTATTGTTTCCAATTGTTTTAGCTTTTTCTAACCATTTCGTTGGAAAACCATTTTGCTGAGTATTTCAGAGATATTTTCAGTTTCTTGATTTTCATCTTCTTGGAGAGTGCATATTTTTGATTTACTATTAAGTAGATTCCTAGTTTAGTGTTAAAATGGTGATTTGATTCGAAATGAAGGTACTGTCCTGTATATGCTTTCGATAAACAGTGGATCTTGGAATACTCAGTTCAAGCACATCTGAGACGCTTTTTATTCTCTTCAATTTCCCTCAACTTGTTACAAGGCTTCGAGTGTTTTTCTGATGACTTGCTTTTTTCAAAGCTACAAGACTTCAAATATGTTCCTGGCTGGCAAATGCTGGCCGAAAAGTTGAATACAAAATACATGAAACACAAACAAATATATTACAATACAACGTACTATAAAAACCCTGTCAGAATTTCTTAAATATTTATTTGTACTGTACTTCCAGACTGTATATAACCAGTCATGTTTGTCTTACATATCGAATCCAACTATAGGTGACCAGAGTTCTTGAATATAAAGCCACGTTTTCTCATTAGCACATAAATGTGTTGGATTTACTGCCTCCATATCTTAAAACTACAGCATTTTACCTTTTATTGCTACATAATATCGTATATCTCGTAATGCCAGACATGGTTTCGAAAAACAGGTTTCGTTGGTATTCATCAACTTAGGAAGAAAAGGGAAATAAAAGACCCAATCTTAACTATTTGTTATCTATCGGAAGGGTGTCATTTGTGAATTTATATTACCTTATTTGCCATTTTATTGGTTCTCGTCTGAGTTAACACCTTTGGTATATCATTATTAGTTCTGATTTATTCGAAGACAAGGGAAATAAAACTGATTACATCTATTTCATAACAAATGTATCTATGTATTGGGACATGATAATTTAATCTTTTAGAATATAAATAACTAGTTTTATCGATTGATTTACCTTTCTGGTAGATTCGCCTTTTTAAACAGATCAATAAATGCAAATTTCATGTACATACTGTTTTCAAATTTTTTTAAAATTTTTTCTAAATTGCCTCCTGTGTCTCGGCGCGTGTTACTACTTGGATGGGTGTACTCGATCATTTGATTTTTAAAAGTAATTTACATCGTTCCTGGAACAAAAACCTTTAGTAATAAACGTTATAAAACGATTGAAAAAGGATATTCATACCTTTTTTTCATTTGGATCGGCCTATTTCGTTCACAATGAACCAAAATTTGTAGTCACTTCCTTCACGTAAACACATCTGACAGTTTCTAATTAATTTTCCTATGAGAATGACATCGAAAAATGAAGCAATTTTAGAAACGTCAAAAAATTCAACATTTTCTCTCGTTCTTTTCGATATCTTGCAGACGGTCTAGAGAGACGATTTTTTCAACGGGAAACCCGGACGTGTTTCGAGAACGCGTCCGTAGCGAAAACGAAGCTCCGCAGGCCCACGGGCGAAATTCCAAGGGGCATATCTGGAAACGCTTTTTCGCAAAATTGTTGAAATTGTCCCTTTTCGGGAATTTTTTTAAAAATGTTCCCGACGCCGCTTCGCGGCGTCGGACGTCTCTGAAGAAACTTTCGTCCTCCTCTTCAAGGCGCGACCTTCGGTCGCGCAAAAATCCACCCCCGAAACCCACAATAAATCAACAAAAACACCCCTAAAACACCTCAACATTTCTGTGAACCCCGTCTGTGATCCCTTATCCTTTTAGTATATGTATAGAAATATAGTGGAACTTGCAATCGCTAAATCCGCAAAAAATTTCATTATACAGAAATTTCGTTATACGGATTTTTTCTATATAGTGTCAAGTATCGAAACAAGCAATTGCATGTTTATTGTGAATTCATATACATACTCAAAAAGATGTGTAAGTGCATTTCTAATAGCTTATATGCGGTTTATGTAGGTATGTATTCAATACATAGCTATTCACGATTATTTTGGCAAATAATTCGTAATGTTTGTCTGAGTGGTAGAATAAAAAACATTTTATTCAACGGTAAAAACACAAGAGCTTTTTTTTATCGGATAAATTTCTCTTTGCAACGAAACAATTTTGCTAATCACTAATTTTACGAGAAAAACTGATATGATAAAATCGCGACACCGAAGGTGGAGCGATTTTATCTGATGTCAGTTTTCCGAACAAATTTAGTGATTGGCAAACTTTGAGTTGAGAAATTTATCTGATAAAAGAAAGCTCGAGTGTTTTTTGGCAAGATAAATTAACGACAGAATATATGGATGAACAACAACAATATTATCTTATTAATACAATTAAATTCGATTATTTGAAAGTACAATTATTAAATACACAACTGTTATAAATTGTTTGCTTTGGTGTAGGTACTGATTTGAAAATTTTCTTCTGTGGTATTCGCACATGTGGAATATTCATTTTGATTTCTCGGACTCGAGAATCGTAAGGAACTAATAAGATTGTCATGATGTTCATGGTCAATTTGGAGATATATTATATATATTTGCTACTTCATGTAATGGAATTATTTCGGACAATTCATACTTTCGAACTTGACAAAACTCCATAAATTGTCTCCAGATTGAAGCTTTTGTGTTTTTTGTAGATTGCGGTATAGACTTCTCGATATTTGTCGTAATTGCTCAGTCGAAACTTCACCCAAAACGATTAATCTTTGGGTTCTTATATCAACAAAGTTAATAATTACCACACCGATTCAAAATGAAAGCACTATATGTTCAAAATTCAAAAATCTGACAGACTAATTGACATATTGAGGAAGAGAAGTTTTTATAGAGCCTTAGTTTTTATCCGATAAAAAAGGATGCACCTTTTTTATCGATGTCAAAGTGACAATAACATTTCCAGGTCTATGATATTTAATATTGAAGTTAATTTATCTCATAAAAAAACTTCGCATTTTTTCAAAGATTCAAGAATATTTTCCGGAACCCCTTCAATGGACTGAAAAGCGAGACGACACGTTTTCAAGGCTTGAAGTACCTCTTCAAGATTTGGTTTTTCGGCCGGTTGCCCCTTCAAATCAACGCTGTCGGTATCATCACTGCTATCGTAGTGATCTCGAACACCACATTCGACACTGTTTAACATGTCTTTTTCAGTTGGAAGTGAATTTGTAACAATATTTATATCGACATTAACGAAATCATTTAAAGTAACCGTCATTATCAACATTTCCAGCTGAATTCAACGTTTCGGATCTATCCGCCCGCAGTAATGGTTCAGTTTATGGTCGGGGTTCATTACCTACGTCCGGCATAATCATGGGAAACCCCACCCTTATATATTTTTACCAATACCCATTCAAAGAGTGATATTCTTGTTCTCGAAATATTTCGTTATAGAGAGAATTTACTTCGTTTTAGAGGGTGTTTTCAACATTGAATTTGGATTCAAGGTGCAATGTCTTGAACGAAATTCGTTATACAGACGTTCGCTCTAAGGAAATTCCACTGTATATGTATTTTCATTACCATGATAGACTCTAAATGAGTTACAATAGCAAGAATTACCACTTGAAAAAACTCAGAAACCTGTCTACTATCATTGTATAAGGAAGGATTATCAAATGCTACTATTACCAGCTTTCAAATCCGTACCTGTATCATCTCCAAACGATTCAAAATGGTTCTACACAAAAGCATGGGTCCGAGATTCATATTCAAAATGGTAATGGGTTTGTTGGGAGCCATTTCGATCTCTGAGACCGGACCAGAGCCCCCCAGACGAAGGGGTCCGAGGGGGCTACATCTTGACAGGCCTTTCCACCATAATTTATAACCATTCCCAACGAAGCTGGACTGCCTTGTTACAGGCTTGAGAATATCAATAATTTTTGATAATTTATACTCTGCGATGGTTGGTAGGACTGTTTATTTACACAGAGGTATAATTGGCTGTTCTTTTAAATTAAACATTTAATGGGCACCGTAGGATCTATTGGTTTTGAGGCTGTTGAGAGGTTGAGATCACGAAATAACTTCGGCTCGCTCGGTATAATCATGATATTAATCGGGAATTTTTCCCAGAATGAGTTATGCGAGGTGATTAATGGTAGGATGCAAAGGTTGTGGTTTTTTTTTCATCTGGAGTCAGGAATTCTCGGATATGTTGCCATGAATCTTTGGTGGCCCCCCAATGATGGTACTAATTGAATAATTTCAAATGTGATGATTTATCATGAGATGAAATGTCAGATGAAATGATATTAGAGAATATATGGTTCAAAAAGGTTGAATGGAAATTACAGTTGTAGATTTAACTGGAACTATTTGGTAATCAATTAGTGTCTTTTCGATAATAATCATATCATATTGGTGGAACAGCTGCAGTCATAATTTCTTCGGATGAATTTCCACTTTTTCTGCATTGATGTCCCAGAAAATGTGGCAAATCTCTCGGATTCAGATAGAACATAAAAAATGAAGATGACAAGTTTCCATAATTTTTTTTCATAGCGGCCCTCCCTACGAAGATACGATCTCCTAAATGACGCCACTGGAATTTCATTTTAGTGGAATAAATTTCAATTACTTACTTCTTTCATTATTTTTTTTCGAGAACGGTTCATTTTATCGATACTGAACAAGAGTACCTTTTCTTCAGCTTAATGTTCAAATTATCCAAATTTGTTTTTTTAGTACCTGATCATACAGGGTGGTACAAACGTAATCATTAAAATGTACAACCCAGTCCGTCCCTGGTAAACTGAACAAGCTAATTGAAATTTGAGTGCGGTGATTTAAGAGGACCTTAACACTATTAATCATATCAAATTTTCATCAAAGTATATCGAGTAGTTTGAAACCTATTCCACTAAAATGGATTTCCAGTGGCGTCATTTAGGAGGTCGTATCTTCGTAGGGAGGGCCGCTAGGAAAAAAAATTATGGGAAGCTGTCATCTTCATTTTTTATATTGTATCTGAATCCGAGAGATTTCCCACCCTGTATAACGTTGTTGTTTTTTTTTTCACTGAACTTCCATTTTCCATTTTTAAATCAGTTTTTTTTAGTTAAACTTCCACCCACCATGTATCTTAGAAACAAATCATATTATATAGACTTACATTCATTGGTAGTCCGGTCTATTTAACATTCGAAATTACATAAAGTCCCAACAAGCTGAATTTCTGTGAAGTTGTTCAAAACATAATTATAAACAATGTCTAAAAGTTCCTCATCATTCCCCTGTGAGGAAAAAAATTTATTCGAGGTCAAATGTCAAAAAAATGAGTTTTTTCGCGATTTTCACAGCAACGGTAAGTTTTATCTTAAAAGTACCTCAGACAAAAATTGTAGATTAAAATTATCTATAAAAAATGTATCAACTTTTTTTCTTACGAGCCACCGTTTCTGAGATATAACGATTCAAAAAGTTATAAAAGTCGTTATCGTCATAAATGCACACGTTTCCATGCCACCTATGAGGTAGTGTACTTAGCGCGTAGTTATAACTTTTTTGAATCGTTATATCTCAGAAACGGTGGGTCGTAAGAAAAAAAGTATTGATACATTTTTATAGATAATTTATGATCTACAATTGTCTGAGGTACTTTTATGATAAAACTTACCGTTTTGCTGAAAATCGCGAAAAACTTATTTTTTTGACATTTGACCCGAATAAAACTTTTTCCTCACAGGGGAATGATGAGGAACTTTTAGACATTGTTTATAATTATGTTTTGAACAACTTCACAGAAATTCAGCTTGTTGGGACTTTATGTAACTTCACTCTCATTTTTTGGTCTGAATAGACCGGTCTATGGACTTTCTTTCAAAAAATTATCTGAGGAATCGCCCCCTTTTACATCAATTCAGAAACACCCTGTACAATAGTCTCGAAGAAACAACTGTTATAAAGACAATTTTTTCACATTTCAAATCACCTACGGCGTAGTTTGACGGTCGTCGATCCTCCTAATGAAACTTCTAATGGCCAATAAAATTAAACGTTTTCCAGGCAAGCTAAACTCAGACATTAAAACGAAAAACTTTCGAGTTTCACAAGCATTCACATTAATCAAACCAGGACTGTGACAACGTCACCGGTTTTTCTACCAGAATAACTGCGCAAACCGCCCATTCCTTGCCCTTAAACGCCTATAACGACCAATAAAAAGGGGTACGCCAATGAGATATTTTTAAATAAAAATTATTGTTTTAATTATGTTTCAATTTTTTCAAAAATCTCTTCTGCTTTTTTTCGTGTAGAGCGTCGTTGTTATGATGGAAAATAAAACATCTTAATGCGTGTTTATCATTACTTAAACTCAGTATGTAATAGAAAGCTACTTTAATTCTATTTTTCTGTTCTATTTTTTGACATAAAAACGGCGCCACACACTAAAACAAGGCAGAAGAGACTTTTTTTCACAAATTGAACGAAGAAACAACAACAACAAAAATAATCGTTAGTTTAAAATGTCTCAGTGGCGTTCCATTTTTAAATCAGTTTTTGAGTGAAGCTTCCACAACCTGTATCTTTTAAACAAAGCATTTCCTGAAAAACATACATTGGACCTTTTTTCCAAAAATAATCTGAGGAATCGTCCCCTTAAATCTTTCACATCAATTCAGAAACACCCTGTACAATAGTCTCGAAGAAACAACTGTTATAAAGACAATTTTTTCACATTTCAAATCACCAATGGCGTAGTTTGACGATCGTCGATTCTCCTAATGAAACTTCTAATGGCCAATAAAATTAAACGTTTTCCCGGCAAGCTAAACTCAGACAATAAAACGAAAAACTCTCGAGTTTCACAAGCAATCACATTAATCAAACCAGGACTGTGACAACGTCACAGGTTTTTCTACCAGAATAACTGCGCAAACCGCTCATTCCTGGCCCTTAAACGCCTATAACGGCCAATAAAATCAACACACACGTGAAGTTTATTATATCTCATAACGATCACCGGGTATAATATCGGAAAATTCTTGTTAACCCCACGATCCATCATACGTGATAGATTTATGTTTATGCTGTATATAAAATAAACAACTTTTCTTTTTTTTTTTGAAGCCGTACTTAGTTGTGCTTTTGTAAGACAGGAGGTTGGCGGTACCTTTCAGAGCCACCTTTATGCTAAATTGCATTGTTTCGAGAAACAAAAGGACATTAATAATTATCAAGAGAGCGAAATATGGACGCTGTTCAGTTCTATTATTTCAAGGAACAAAGGGTATACATAGGACGGGTGGACAAACAAGAAGTAGTTGTTGAATTCCGAACATAAACGTTTGCTGTATGAAGTTTACCTTGTTCAGGGATTCAAATGTTTAAATACTGAAATCAGTGAATTTCAACAAGAAGTGGTTCTTGAATTTCAAAAATAAACGTTTGCCCTATGAAGTTAACCCTGTTTATGGATTCAAATGATGTTTCAAAATTATTGTCATTTTTTATTTTGTCTCTTCATTTAATGATTTATGTTTTTGCTATTTTTGCTACTATCCAAAATTCAAAATTAATCACGAAACTTTCAATGAAGGAATGTTAGAAGGAAAATTCTGTACTAGTATTTCATGAATTATTACCCCTAATTTTCTAAATTTCTATCCAAATTATAAGAATATCCGAATAAATATAGTTTGGTGAATTTTGCCATGAAAAATGTGAGTTTCTGTATCACCAAAAAGACAGATGAAAGATAAATTCTTGACAAGGATTTTCTAGCACCAACACACAATGATCCAATATAACAATATGAAAACTGTGACTGAGAAATTTTTCAAAGGATTGCGCTCTACAAATAATGTAATGGCAGAATAAATGGACTCTCATAGAACACTTTCTGAGAATGTCATTACATCTCAGCCACAGCCGGCTTATCATTGAGTTAACGTTTTTCTTCGAAATGAACAAAAATATAAAGCATTCCTTCAGCGGATTATTCAAAGCAGCTTATCGAAAACACCTTTATGATGACTCTTGTCACGTCCAACAATTTCGTTCTTCTACAGGTAAAGATTTCATACAAAAGATGAACGAGAAGATCAAAGAATTTTTTAGGATATAACCACGAAATTAGAAACACAATTGGCATATTATATTTCATAGAAAATATCGATGTGAATAAACCGGAAACCAAGAATGGTGGACTGGCTTTTGTTCATTATTCAACTGGATATTTTGGTTGAGAAAAAACCGAATGATTTCTGAAAAAAATGGTCCAAAGAAAAAACGCCCATGTTTTTTTAATTCTTTGATTTCACATTATATTTTAAATTATCAGTAGAATCACTTGACAATAGGCATATGGAAGTGAGAATGCAGCGCCACGGCGGGCATTCCTAGAATTATTAATATTGACATGGAAGGATTGGGTTCTTTTGTTTATGTGTATACCTACTTCATCAAAATTTGGAATTTTCATCAATATATCAAAATTTCAGAAATCTATAGTGAACGAGTGTGTTACTGTGTATATTATATTATATTACGTCTGTATAACGAATTTCTCTGTATAAAGAATTTCTTACAAAACATTGCACCTTGAATCCAAATTCCATGTTAAAAACACCCTATAAAAGGAAGTAGATTCTCTCTATAACGAAATATTCGAAAAACATCACTCTTTGAATGGGTATTGGTAAGAAGGAATAAGGGGTCGTTTATACTGGCCCGTAACTTTAACTTTTCCCTTACCCTAAGAATTGAAACATAGAAATTTCATGCCATGGTTTATACTCGAACTTTAACTTATTCCCTTACCTAGAAGTTTTTCATTCATAATTAATGAATAATTTAAGGGCATAAGTTACGGGCCAGTATAAACGACCCCTAAGGGTGTGTTTTTTACGGACGTACGTAATAAATCCCGACCTTAAACTAAATCATAATGGTAGGCAGGGAGATTCTTCTGAAATAGTTAGAATACACACCCGCCTGTGTGTGGTTTTTAAATCTAACCATTACGCTTGTGTGAAAAGTTTGCGGAAAATGTGCGAAAATGGAAAAGAAGCTTAAGTTTGATGATGATAAAATAATAAATCAGTGAAGTCGACCACGACATTGCCGACTATAGAAACAAATTTTCTGCATAACGAGATTTCTTCTTCATAACGAATTTTTTGCGGATTTAGCGCTTTCGTTATAGGGAAGTTCCACTGTATTTATAAAATGGGAATAATAGCTCTGATGATATTCGAATTTCAATGATCTATTTCTTAACATTTCTTACCAAACGTGTAAGAGCTTCTAACTTTATAAGTCTTTTGCAATAGAAATTGGTTGATTGATGTCACCCGCAGCTCATTAAATATAGTCACAGTTTTTGAACTGATCGAACTCTCAGAAATGATCGATTATCGGTGATTTGTAATGATTTTTCTGGTAAGATTAATGTTTGTTCGGAAATTACTATGAAATTTTTTTATTTTCCGAATAAAAAACATATTCATTTTCTTGCGAACAAGCAGGAGCAAGAGAGCTATATATTTAACTAGAAACCCGCCCCAGCTTCGCTTGGGTAGAAATTTGTTTAACATTTTGCGATCAACGAAGAGCAGATGTAAAACATTTATTTTGATGTATCTGATCCACGCGGCCACCTCTTACATAGATATGCATGCCACCCTCTCACATTTCGGTACCTTCTCCTACCCGCCTAGTGCCTACCTCGGAGACGCATTTTGGTGCGATTTCATCTTCAACCTGCCATATCTTTTGATGTATTCATCATAATTGAATGATGTAAAAGGCAATTTACATACTGGGGATGAACGACGTATTTAATTGGATAAGGATCAATAGCGTTTCATTAAAAAATACTCCGAAATAATGCATAATTTTGAGAAACATTTGGATACCTTTAAAAGGTAATACCTACTAAACCTTGAAAGATAGATATATGCTATCATGGGCTTTTTTGTAGAACTATTAAAGAGGTACATTTCCGTCATACATTGTTTCCATGTACGTCTAACGGTTTTTGCAGCGCACCTGAAAATAGCTGATCATGGCTGATTTTGGTACTCATATTTATTATCATTGAGTTATAGTAGGTTTCCTTAATTTTCACGGGTGAAAAGTATAGCCTATGTTATTCAGGGATAAAGTAGCATTCTAAGGGTGAAAGAATTCTTGAAATCGGTCTAGTAGCTTATGAGTTAACTCGTATCAAACACACAAACCCACAAATCCACAAACACACAAACATACAAATATTTTCTTTTTATAATATCAGTATAGATATAGATAATTAATTTTTGGAAATTTTTATACGAAAAATGTTCACGAAATTTCGCAAAGTTCGTTGTATCGTTATTCGGTATCTGAATACGAAATTCTTGAAAACCGCTGACTGACTGAATTTTGTCACACTTTAAATAAAAACAGATGATCTCTCTAAGTCTAAACGATCTCCAAGGACGATACACAATACCTGACACAATTTCAAATGTCCAGGGTACAACAACCCAACAAATCAACCTCTCATGGGTGCTTCATCCAAACCGGCTTTCGATCCACCTGTTGGCAGTCTCGTCCCGTCCAAAAAAAACGAAGATGGAAATATTTGACGCTTGTTAACGAAAAAATAGAATGCGGTAGCGGAGGACTCCGGACAGCTCCACCGATATAAGTGGGCCAAAATAGTGCATCGTTAAAAGAAGTTCAAAATGTTTTAATCAGTCCAGGAGATTGATGATGAGCCTTGATCGAGTGTTCAATTACTTTCGTGTGTTTTAATGAAAGTCAGGTGTGGCTCGACGAAAGCAGATTAATTTTGATTTATTGGGGGGCTTGCAGATGTTTGATTATTCAAATTCAGTTTCCTGGATGAATTGAGTTTAACGTCAAAGGTGTTGATTTCATTTTATAGCTGAATTAAGCAGGAATAAATTTTTGCACGATTCTTCTTAGATAAATCATTCCACCCCTGTTTACTATTAAAATCCTCGTGGTTATAACGCCCCCTCATCGGGAACTACGGTTTCAATCAATGTACAAGAAGATGTGTCCCCCTACGATCATGAATAAACGTATTCATATACAGGGTGTTCCTAAATTGAACGTACAAACGAAAAGGGGAGATTCCTTAAATGAGTTTAAGAAAAAAAAGTCCCATAAACATGGGGTCGCAAACGTTTCGTTTTCGAGATACTGAGTGTTGAAGTTTGAATTTTTTCAAGTTTTTTCTCATAGTATCTACACTTCACACAGATATTCAACTGAAATTTGGCATAGATATTACATTTGAGAGTTCTCAACCACGTGACATGGCAATTTCGATAGAAGATCTACAGGGTGATATTATTTTTTTCTGGAACACTGCCACCTGTTCTTCTGCAGAACTTTTTTTTTGGTGAGCAACTGTTAATTTGAAAAAATGTAAAAAGAAGCTTTGTCCTTATACTAAACTTTTCGGTCTCTTGTAGTTTTATCGTATCTACAACGATTTTTTTGAGAAAAAATTTTTGAACACGATTCTCTCGAAATCCTCGTGAAAATCTAAATTATGATGGGAAGGCCACTTTGTAAGCTGTGGTGAATGAATTCAGTGTCAGTTTTTATGTAAATTTTCTTCTGATCTGTTAGCGACGATTCTAAAGATTCGATAAACTCGTATAATCAACACATGTTTTTTGATTAAAACTTTAACACCCTGTATCTCGAAAACGAAACGTTTGCGACCCCATGTTTATGGGACTTTTTTTCTTAAACTCACTTAAGGAATCTCCCCTTTTCGTTTGTACGTTCAATTTAGGAACACCCTGTATATTTTTCATTTCATGAGAAATATCGGGAAAAGCTACTTTTATTAGGACATACTGAACAGTATAGGCAAATCAATCTAAGCGATACTCCCTCTGGTGAAGATTTGAGTAACCTCTAATGATGATTATTCTTCCATTTTGTATTGTGTTGTAGTGATTTATGTGAATATTCAACATTATTAATAATTTTTTAAGTATAGTTCATTTAAATCGTTATTGTTCAGTTATTCAGTGTTCTTCCTGAGAAAAAAAGAATTCCATCCAAATAATATACATTTGTATGACTCTCCTCAAGCTAGGGATAAATTTCGTGTTTGGGTAGAAGGGAAATCGAGGAGTAAAGTGACAAAGTGTTGATGGATCGACGAAAAGCCTCTGGCAACTGAAACTTGAAATCGGTAAACCAGTCACAGGAAATATGTTTGCTCCTTGCATTTTGTAGATGACAATTATTTTTATCGAGGTAAGTACGGATTACAAAAAACTTGTAGGTTAGATCAGATTCATGGGGTTGATCGTTTAAAGATCCCAGTTCATAACAGAGGTAGTTTTTGAAAAAAACTGCTGTGCCTACCAGAAATCTGTTGGATTTACTACCAGAAAGGTGGAACAACCGGAATGTTCTAGTTCTATTAGTATAATTGATAGGTTGAGACAAGGAAGTCTAAAGAAAGAAAAACCCACTGAAGTGAAGAATGTTCTCGTGAAGAGAAAAAGTACTGTTTGAATATAATAAAATGAAGTTAATTCAACTGTTCAACAAACAAAATTGTTTTCCTCAATTTGCTCAACAGCCTTTTAACCTAATTCATCTTTCACTATGGCTGAAATGAATTGAAACAAATGATGACATCCACCGTCTTCACAGAAAATAAAAATATAATATCCACAATAATACACTCGTTCACTATAGATTTCCGAAATTTCGATATATTGATGAAAAATCCAAAGTCTAATGAAACAGATATACATATAAACAATACAACCAAATCCTTCCTTGTCAATATTAATAGTTCTACGAATGCCTGCTGTGGCGCTGCATTCTTATTTTCAGATGTCTATTTGAAACACACTTTGGAGTGAGATAATTCAACCAAATAAATTCAGCAAGAAATCAACAACTGAAAGTGACAATTGCGTGGCAAATGAATTAGAGCCATTAGCGACACAACTTGAACAAGCAGAATCATCACTCCAATTATCGCACAGCTACCACATTCATAAATTAGAAGAAGCGCAGCAAAAGCTACCGTGTAAATCCGACAAATTCACGCTGAATCCTGCCGCTCAACAATGCAAATTAAATCCTGGCACTGTCCTCAGGTTCAATAGCAGCGGCAAGTCTGGGCAATCATCATTTGCATCTTTACGAGTGCTTATAATTTCCATTTCATACGAACGAGCTTGTGAGAACGACCGGGCAATAAAATATTTACTGACACACGCATAATAATTATCTATCAGCATCAAATTGATTTATACACCGGTTTCGTATCTGGTTTTTTAGAGGGCTGGCTGTTTGTGGAGATTGTTGGATGTTGATGGCAGATGAAAACAGACAATTGTAATGTTTAAAAATGACGATTTTTTGACAGCAAATAGTTTTTCCGTGTTATCAGATATTAATGTATCTGA
Organism: Propylea japonica; assembly: GCA_013421045.1. Classification (NCBI taxonomy): domain Eukaryota; kingdom Metazoa; phylum Arthropoda; class Insecta; order Coleoptera; family Coccinellidae; genus Propylea; species Propylea japonica. The sequence continues at coordinate 11,527,714 of CM024248.1, read as the reverse complement.
GGGGGGCAAATTGGATAATGATTAATGAATGAATACTGTTCAAAAGAATTCAAAATAAACTCGTATACACTCTACATTATGGAAAACTAAAGAAAGCTCAATGAAGTAGGCAAGAACAGTGAAATCTCTTCAGTCTGTGTTCCTAGTTACTACGGAATCATAGGAAATAAAGAGGTTAACACACTAGCTAGAAATGGAGAGCACAAACGCCACTCACTGGACCAGAGCCCTTCTTCTGTGGTATAAGCAAAAGCACCACAAGAAATTGTTTTTGGAGAAGGAAGCATTTCGAAGGAATCTTCAGAGAATGGATAAATCCAAAAAGATTCCTTGGCAGCATTAAAACTTCAAGGTCCAAAAAGTATTTCGATCTTAGTAAAAATAAGATATGCTTCCTCACTGTCTTTCTAACAGGACATTGTCGCCTCGGAAAGCATATGATGGGAATTTGTTCAACAGAAACTGACCAGTGTAGATTCTGAGGGGAAGAGGAAAAAATACCTGTTCACTCAGTTACAGAAAGCTTCTCCATTGTGAGCCTGAGCTCAGAAAGTCTCGAATAGAAGAATTTTAGGGGAATGGGGATTCAGCCTCCTTGAAGCTTCCTCAAGTTGCGAAAACAGCTCAGATGGGGTGCGCAATAGACCGAATAAAATGTAACCCGCTCAACATTCTACCATCTAGAATCTGGCATATTCTTCAGTAGAAAAATGT
>CM024248.1:11418230-11526900 GCA_013421045.1 Propylea japonica | reverse complement strand
AAGAGCATAAGACCAATAACATCGGCAATATCGTCCCCATGTCACAAAATCTCAAAATTTATTAACAACTTCTTTTCTAAAAAACTCGAATACAGATCAGATTATTCTATAAAAAATTCTCTGGAATTAATAAAGAAATACAATCCCTCGAATTAAATCCGATAAAACATACATGATTTTATCCTTTGATATAGTCAACCTCTACACCAATATCCCCATTAATGAATCCATCAATTTACTTAGAGAACAATTAATAACACATCAAAACAACAATAACAGTTTAAATTTAGAAACTGAGGATATAGAAAATATAACAAAACTTGGTCAGCTAATTACCGAACAAAACTTTTTCATATTTGACGAAAAAGTATATATTATGAAAGACGGATTACCCATGGGCCTACCATCTAGCGGACTTATAGCGGATACTTATGTAGATCACGTAGAAAAACAAATAATGCTCCTACCACATAGCAAAACATAGTAATCTGGAAAAGATACGTAGACGACATCTTTTGCATGTGGTCAGGAACAAATACAGAACTTGAAGAATTCTACCAAGAAATCAACTCCAGATATAAAATTAAATTCACCATAGAACACGCTATAGCAAACTCACTGAATTTCCTAGATCTGAACATAACACTAAAAGATGATAATGTTTTTCTTTCGAAATCTACAGGAAGCCAACACAAACTAACACTATCATTCCTTTTAGCTCCTACCACGCACCCACAATGAAGAGAGCCGCATTTAGATTTTTATTTCATAGACTTTTTAACACCCCTTTAACACCAGCAAATTATAGGAAAGAACTAGGTATAATATACCAAGTAGGCAGGGAAAATGAATATTCTGAATCATATATCGACGAAATTCTAAAATCAATGAAAAGAAAAATAATTCTGGATAAAATCTACCCCCACACACCCGTCAGGAAATATTTCATATCGACACCGTACTACAAAGATCTACATGAAAAACTAAAACATACTTTAGAGAAATACAATTATACACTAACAATAAACGACACAAACAATAGCGGATATACTGATCAATATAAAATGAAATCTAAACTTGAACAATCCAGCGGAGTCTATGAAATAACATGCACAAACTGCCCTTCATTTTACATAGGAATGACAACTCGTAATGCAGAAAAAAGATTTAAAGAACGCAAAAGAAATCAACCCCATTCCGTTTTAGGCACACATTTAAACGATACCGGACATCATATCACATTAGATAATCTGAAAATACTTCATAAAGAAAATAACTACCATAAAATTATATTACTCGAACACACTAGAAATTTTGAAAAATAGAGACAACCAATTTTTACTTAATGATACCTATATAGAATTTGACAGAAGAAGCATTTTCAAACTCATGGATTCCTAAAAAACAACAATAAATATAAAATTCAAAATTCCCGCTACCAATAGACCACATATGTTAACATATTAGATATCACATTTCGCATATATCCTAGTTTCATATTCAGTTGACATTCCCACAAGATATATCGTAATAAAGGGTTGACTAGATTTTTAGAAATTTTAACAATTCTGACAGAGGAGGACCACTTTAATGTTTTTAAACTGTTTGTGTTCGTTTTAATTCAAGACAGTAAGTTGCATACTCTCGCCTGAATAAATACATGTTCTACATTTGTATACTTTCAGCTGGCCTGATGATGGAATAATTCCGAAATCGATAGCCGAAGATTTTAATAAGCAATAAATAGTGTGTTTTATTTTATTTTTTCATTTCTTAATCTCAGAAGACATACTATGGAAGAATCATTTGTAAACTGTATTCTTTTAGTTGCATCTGAATGAGTAATAATAATATAATAACAATGAATTTCATTTCGAAGGAAAACCATTGGTAGACTTTTTTTCATATGCGAAGAGTTAATTTAAGTGGTCAGGAACACCGTCACCCACATTCGTCATTCATAAATTATAAGGGTGTGCAAAAAAATTTTTCAATTATGTAAACGTCGAATTGCTTAATGGTAAAATAAAAGTTATACTAGCCAATTTCCAAACAACTCGTAAATTTCGACCAATAAATATAGCTCGTAAAAAAGGAGTATTCATCTCGTCTGTACATTTCCCCCCTAGCTCCCACAGGACATAAACTCTCCAACTTTGAGAATTTGTCCCTTTTCACACAATTTCCTCACCTAGTTAAAATGTTATAAATACCGAAATACATAAAGAATTTGGGGTACATTTACCGTCAAATTTTCATCGTTACGTTTTATTGCCCTCATCTTCTTGAGTGACTCATAAAAATAAGTGGAAACGGAATTCTTCATATAAAAACAAGTTTATAAGTTTTCAGTTGAAGCGCTCTAGGATGCCTTTCCTATTGTTTTGGTGTACTAAGTGCATTTGACCCACAATTTTTATCACAATACATCTGTTTCAGAACAAGGTTTGATCGATTCGTCATCTTGATCAGCTCAGATGATTTTATGATAAATATTGGTTTTGTGGAAGTACTTTCAGCGTCGTACACGATTTTTTCAATTAATAATTATTTTCTGTTTTCACACAATGGTGTTTGTACAACTTTTTGTCCGAATAAATTTACCTGGGATTTCAGTTTGAAGTAAAATCACCACCACAACTGCCACAAAAATATATTTTTCAATCGATAGATTTATCGGTCACTATTGAAAAGTATTTCATTTAATTTTCTGAACGATATCGAATAATTATCAAAACACAATCACGTAGATATTGAGACACAGAACTTTTTGTTGTAGGCGTCGCTCGGACTGACGGTTCTTGTTTCTATTGGTGGTTGTGTGCGTCAATTAATAATTATGCGTTCTCTTCGACTTGAAAATTTAATAATGTCAAAATCCATTCATTGGTATTATCACTGAGATCAAACTGTAGATACTATTGGTTATTTGAATCGTAAGGTAAACATAAGAATGCTTTTCAACATTGAAAGATATTACCTACCATCACTAATATACGATTTGGTAATTTGACGTGATCCTTCGAAGTGGTGTACCGTTGTCTAATGAGGGGATCTCAGAAACCCGATGAGCTAGAACTAATGAGTGGCACATTTTTGGGCTCGATTTTTGAGAGAATTCATTTGGTAAAAAACGCAACCTTCTAAGTAAAACCGTTTTAAAGCTATTAGAGAAATATGAAAATTGCGCTAAATGAAAGTGCCCATAACTTCTTCATTACTGTAGTTATAAACATGAAACTGAAACATAATACAGGCACTTTTTTCAGTAGAATTCATTGAAGTAATCCATTTTTTCTTTATTACTCATCGGGTGTTTGAGATCCCCTCCTAGACAACGAATTTAGGACACCCCCCGTACATGTAAATGAAAGCTTTACAAAAACGTACATACGTCCTACTTTCTGATTTCTAAGAGGAATTATTGACGTAAGTGTTCCACAAAATATTGTCCTTCCAAATTTCTGTTCCTCAGTATCACAGACAAACGAAACCAATCGAAATGAAATATTGCGACCCACTGCAGAACGCTCGTAATAAGACTCTCGCAAAATTTTGTGACCATAGTGTTAACAGAACCATAGAATTTTCTATTGCAATATCGAAAAAAAAATTCATATTTCCATAACAAGATATTCGATTCGAATAAACTCATTTTGTGAAAAAGGATTGATATACTGAATGTTCATGAATGATGATTGCATCAACAGAATCATAGAGGACTCGATTGAAATATTTAAAAGAAAAATCTTTTTTGCATATCAAAATACCTGATTCAAATGAAATCAATTTTTTGAATGGACACTGATATACTGAATGTTCATGCCAGAATTTCAAGATGATCGCATCATCATAACCATAGAATTTGATTATTTCAAATGTTAAGTTTTTACATGATTCAGTTTGAATAGTATCCAGAATATTATTCAGATTATGCTGAGATTCTGCATTTATATATTTTAGTATGAATTCCAAGACCTATGAGAATTTTGAGGTAATAGTCTCATTGCTCCACCAATGAACGAGTGGTCAAAAGCACCTACTCAGGGCTTCCTTAAATTTTTTATAATATGTTGGGTATCACATGCATCAACTATTTAGGATGGAATTTACGGATTTCTGGAAACAGATTTCCTTCCTCATATGCCATAGAAAAATCCGAGACGAACAGAGTAGATCAACCGAGTTTTATGATAGTTCGGTCATAAAAGGTTCATTTCCCGTGTCGAAAGTTTCAGTAATGGGTATTAAATAAAATATTTAAGTTCCCACGGAAACGAAGGAACAAACGACCTAATAAAAGTGTGCTCAACTTTTCAGGAAAGTGAAATATGTCCCAAATTTGTTCGCTCGAGAATTCAATCCCAATAAAACCCAAGAGGAGTTGGTTCGATAACATGAAATAACAACTTTTTTCTAGCGATCTTGGAAATTTATCGACCTGCAACGCGAAATACACAAAAACGACTTTGCTTCAATACATCTTTGAAAGTTTTGTGTAACTAACTGATTTGACGACAAGTTTTTCTTAGAAATTTTTACCTTCGGGTGTACGTTTCAGAGATACAGGTTGTCAAAATTTATAGTTTTGTCCAGTTTTTTGCTGTCAAGAACCGACAGACATTGTCACTAATGATAGCTACTTTTCTGATCAAACCACAAAGGTTTCCCCTCAAGTTTTACATCACTGGATAAGTTTGCATTTTATCTGCAAAATCTGTTGTTCCGATGTGTTTCACAGTTTTCGAGATAACTGGCATTTATGATCGAGCACAATCTGCTAGAGCATTGTGAATTTTTTATATTTGAAAAATGAGTAGAGGTAATTCAAAAATTTATTATTTAAAAAAAAATGATGACTAAGTTTTCAAGTGTAAATTACAAAGTTATTTTTCATTATTATTGAAGCGACCATAGTTAACACGAACATTTATTTTAATGGCAACTGTGGTAATTATCATACAGCTTTAATTTGATTGTTGAACATAAAATGCTAGTTTTTCACTTTGGAGCAATTTTTTATTTAAAACGTATTGACGAATCCGAATTCACTTTGCAAATGCAAATTTGTAGGGAACTTATGTTCTAAAACTCTCAATTCTGTAACTCAAATGGTTTCAAGGGGAAAAAATGAAACTTTAGACACCCTGTATCTCTGAAACGAAGACACGGAGGAAAATTGAAGAAATTAATTAATTATAAGAATCTACAGTTGACGTTGACACACTTTTTTAGGAATACCTTCTATAGTCCGTTCACGAAAGTTTGAGGGCATAGTAGGCGTTTGTTTATTTATCTGAAGTTGGCAGTATTTGCTGTCATAACGTGAAATAAAGTCAACGTTGTCGAATGTACTATGCCTCCTCCGACGAGCTTGCTGGTTATCAGAGAACTCTATGCAATATTGACAACATTGCGTATCATCTGACGAAACATAAACAACCTAACCTAAAATTTTAATATACACAGTGGAATATGCCAAATTTTTAAAGCCAACTGACAGCTCAACCTTCGTGAACGGACTATATATAGAGTAATTCTGTCAATATCTTTCAATTAACAGGATACCCAGAACCTCAGGACAGAACTAACAAAATTGATACCCTGTAGACTATCTATCTCGAACTGTTTTGATAACTGTAGAATCAAAATAGAAAGGCTGTTCCGACCCAGATAGCACAGAACATTCTGAGAATGTTATATCTAGCTTCTGAACGTTCCTACTTCAGAATATTCAAACAGAACGTTCTACGCATATTCGTAGAACCTCTTGAACGTTCTAGAATGTCCTTCAGTGAACATTCTGATCACATTTCAAAATGATATTCATAGAACATTATTTGAAGAATATTCTCAGAATATCCTTAGAAAATATTCTGATAATGTGATATCTAACTCTGAATGTTGATCTCTAGAACATTCAATAGAACGTTCCACGCATTGTCGTAGAACATTCAGAGAATTTTCTTCAGTAAACGTTCTGATCACATTAAAAAATGATATCCATATTATATCATATTGAAGAACATTCTGAGAATGTGATATCCGACGTCTGAACATTAATCTTTATAATATTCAACTAATTCAAGATTTCCTTCAGTAACGTTCTGTTCTTAGACAAATCATGTTTTCAAAAATGATATTCATATCTACTAGCGGTCCGGTACATGCTTCATAGCAACGTATAAAGTGAAATCATAAAAAAATTAATAAGAACATCAAATTCAAACAGTTTTCCGAAACTTTGGCATCTGTGACGTCACAACCTTTGTTATCTGTGACGTCACACCCTTTGTTGTCTGTAAACATAACAGAAGACATAACCTATATCATATCAGTCAGATTAATGAAAGACATTAATTTATCTGAGGTGCAATATAATAAACAGTGTATTAAGACTAAATATAATATAAATCATAAATTGAGTCTACGGTTTTTATGAATTTGGACGCTATCTTTCGAAGATTCACGCATGAAACTCGTGCAAATGGATGTGGTTGAATAGCTTTGTGATGTATCTGTATATTAGATCTGATATTAGAACCCCTGTCTGTTTATAAAGTGATAAATAGCCCTCTTGCTCTTCAAATAATGGTCCGATTTACGGGTAAGTACTGTAAAACCTTATTCTCATTAACACTGATATCTTTTAAATCGAGTTTGTGCATTATACATTAATTTTGTCTCAACGAAATTGTTTGTATTACCCTACTTATTATGTCTAAGAAAAAATCAAGTTTTGATAGAAAGGTCCACCAAGTCGAAAGTGCATAAGCTTGATAAATAATGAGAGTAATATGATTGATAAGAATCATCAGCAAATGGAACAGGTTCAACTAGTAATCAATGAAGTGTTCGTAATGAGTTGATGTTTAAGATAATGATTAATTTTCAGCACATTCTGGTTTTCTTCAGAGAAGCAGATCCTCCCGAGTATTTGCAGTTATGTATTTAACTCAATATTGTATTCAACATTTCTTCCGAGGAAAAGTTCTGAGGCAGCTCTTCACTGGATCGAATTGTATCAACTGACAGAGGACGTTGCAAGATTATTGAGACAAGATCATAATAATGAACAATTAGATATATCAATTCAATCAAGTTTGATTTTCCTATTGAAATTATGAAGGAATTACAAAATTTAATTGGAGAAACATTCAAAATAGGAGATTATAAACAAAATGGTAAGTTTCACTATTCGGTTAGTGATATATACAAATGTTACAATCAATGGATTTTTATTCTCTGAAAAATCTTCAAAAATGTTTCATTTGGGTTGTTATTTTAGGTTGGCAAGTTGTCGAAAATGGGGTGATGACGATAAGACTCTTGAAGGTTAATAGCAAATATTCTTGCAGTATACTAAAGCTGGCTAGGATTCGAAAAGAAGGATAATTGTTCGGTATTGATTTTATCCACTGTAGTTATAGGTATGAATTTTGGAAGATTTACTACTTTCCCTATTAAGAAGCAATGTTAGAAGGAATAACTAGTCAATACATGGTAACTAACTAGCTTTATTCTGAATTATTATCTTGACTAAATACTAATATTCCATTTTCAAATTACCACCTCTCATTTTTACAGAATCAGTAATGAAAATTCATCGAGAGATTACAGAGATGTGGAATTAGAGATAAAGACTGGTTGGTGAAGGCAAAAGAGAGGTAGGAAAATCTCAAAAATGAGACTGAATTTGACCTAGTGAATGAAACAAATTAGTTGTACATTCAACCATGAAGCATTTTTTTTATTATTCTACTGTCTAACATATATGTTTTGTCTCCTAGTATTTCATTCTATAAGGTTTACTAAAACCATTGAATTATTCAGGTGACCTAGTAATATATCAGTTCCTCTTCTTTTTCAGAATCTGTGATGTTGAAACAAAGAGCCTGGTTGGAAAAATAATTTATAGTTTAAAGAGTTTTTTAAAAGTATGAAAATATTTTTTGTTTTATCAACTCCGAAATAAACCGTTGACTTGAATAATGCATTTTATTATTATGAAGTTGCTTACAGTGCCGTTAAATATAATTATACATTGTACTTTTCATTCCGAGGATATTTGAATTAAGTTATATTTATTTCTATTATTTATTCCGGCTGTGATACGCAAAGGAATTAATCATACCAATCAATTCATAAATTCATCATCCAAATCTCCTCAGATTAAAAGTAGAATGTATATTTTCTATAATAATAACTTGAGAATATTTCAGGGATATTCTTGAGAATATTTTAGGAATATTGTTGAAAATATTCCAGGCTCATATTTATAACGTGCGTTAAAAAAAAATCGTGGTCAAGTAAGCTGTGGATTCTATTTTTCCTAAGAGTCTATGAGGGGAAAAAATAAATCCACAGCTTACTTGACCACGAATTTTTTTGAACGCACGTTTAAATATGAGCCTGGAATATTTTTCAACAATATTCCTAAAATATTCTCAAGAATATCCCTGAAATATTCTCAAGAATACCCCGAAATATTCTCAAGAATATCCTGAAATATTCTTAAGAATGTTCCTAGAACGTTCTAGAATATTCGGGAGAATGTTCATAGAACGTGCATGGAATCAGAATTCGTCTCTCAATTGATAGTTCATAGAATGTTCTCAGAACGTTTCAGGTATTTGTGAGGACATTCTATGAATATACGAACATTCTGGCGGTAGCTTCTATGAACATTCATAGAACGTGTGTGTGCTATCTATCTGGGAATCTATACAGTATTCATAACGAATTCAAAATATATCAAACTCATTTCAAATTTCGATATTGAAAGTAATAAAAGGATAAATTCGCGCGAAAAACCCATATTGCATGGAATTGAAAAGCTGTTGAGAAAGCACATTATCGAAAATCAACTCTTTCACAATGTTGAAATTGCAAAATAAGTTGAAATAAAGTTTCATGACTCAATATGAAACTCAATAATAATATTAATCGATGATAATTATCGATTTATATTATTCGCAACTTTCACATTCGATAATAATAATCGATTAAAATTATTCTCGATTTCATATTCATAACATTTCATTTGACAATTATAATTTTCAACCAATATACCAAACTCACACTTCAAATCTAGTCTGGTAAACGTTCAAAAATCCTACAAGGAGGTAGATATATCATCCAGAACATTCGGAAATAGCTGTTTCGCCTTATTATTATACTCTTCAAAATTTTCCAAAGTTTTTATATCAATTCAACTGCAAAGTTCTTGATATCGACAATAAACAACTATTAAACAGACAGTTCATAAGGTTGATAATCAGATGAAAATTAGATGACGCATATGCGAACTACATACCTAATTTTGAACCAGCTCGAGGTCTAAAGGAGTCATAGTCATAGACTAACTAAACGGAGAATAGATGAGACACTAGTAGAACAAGCTTCAACGCCATCTATTTTTGTACAACATTACTAATTCGTGAAAAAAGCTCAATGGAAAAAGGAATCTGTATCGTAAAGTTGCCTCAAAAAGAATTCTGTAGTGCACCTTTTGAATAGGTAGGTACACCCATATACAAGAGGCAAAAAGTTTTTTGAAATTCAATTTCCAAAAGGAAATCAGAATTGGATTCGTGCAAGTTATCGATGAGTGAGGAAATTTATTTTCATGAAAATAATACCTGCAACGAACTTTCATCTGATTTTCTTTTGGAATCGAGAAATGAGGATCAATAATCAAATTCTGGATAGAATAAAATTATTAACTGAAATAGGTATCACCAATGAAAATACAGATTTATTTCATAAATATCTAATCAATAAACTAATAATTGCATTGAAAACATTTTCAAAAACTAACAATAATGAATTCAATAATACAAAAGATGAGTATTTACCGAAAAACTTATTCAATACATGAAAAACTTTTTTGAAAACTACGAGTATCTTAATTCTTATAGGTAACAGAATATACATATAAATTTTTAATTACCTTCTTTTCTTGCATCTCGATTTTCACATCCAATAACACAGCACGTCTTCACTCTTGCAGGCATATTAAATTCATTATATTTCAAAAAGAACGTGTCACCACTCCTTGTGTCATTGACAATTTAAAGGTTTTTTTATAATAATGATTTTACATACTTACTATTTTCTCGATAGATTTCATGAACGCAACGACATCTAACTATCAAATTGAAAATAATTTTTTCGTGTATTAGTCTCCTCCTCCGACAGATGGCGCGGAATATACGAGTGGCTCATCTAATTTTTTAGTTTGTCTATGGTCATAGTTTTCTTGTTGTAGGTTATCTCTTGATATCTACAATAAACGAAATATCAAAAAGAAATTCATAAGGTTGATAACCACCAGAAAATTACATCACGAATGTGCGAATTTCACCACAACAGAGTTTGCTGATAAGTAGTATTGAATTAGGGATTCACGTGGTGAAGACATTACAAATGTACCGAATAATTAAATCCATTTCGCGACAGACTATTTAGCGAAAACAATTGGAATTTATTATAATATTCCCTCCTTTCAGAAATTTTTTTTCGAAACATCGACCAAGTAGCGTGGTAGTATAATTTTATTTATCCACGACTATTTTATAATCTACTCATTATACGTCTGTTTGCTTGGCAAAAATAATACCCATTAATCTTTAGTGAATAATGAGTCATTATGTACAGCTGTCAAATGCCTTAGTCTTTTATTTTTAAAACTGATATTTCTTGAGTGTTTTATAGTTCCCAACTGACAAATATGGGTGGTAATACCTTTTCAATCACCTGCGGCTGGTAACCTAAACTTCGCCTGTCGAATAATAGCAATCTTTATACGCTCGTTGCATAATATACGATTTTCTGCTGAAATTTTGCATTGCATGTTCATGATGAAATGTCCATAGTTCTCATTCTTGTCAAGGTATCGAATACAAGCTCAAATACAATTATACCCAATTCAAAATCGTAAAGAGAAGTTTATTATGTAATGTGAAATTGCATTAATACCATTGAGAATGAAATGGAGTAACAGTGATATTCATACTTCCACTCACACATTTTATAGAATATCATTCGGTCTCGACGTGGTTTACTCTCACGAGTCAATAAGAAAATCTCAGAACATAAAAAAATTAATACATACCTAATGTGAAATTTTTATGAAGCATAAAAACTGCGACACAGTAAAGCCTTGAAAGGTTTCTCACATTTATTAGTCTCATATTACTTGATAACCTATTTCATTGGTTATTATCAATTTCATATCTCGTATCAAGATTTCTACCGAACTCAGTTATTTTATTCTGCGTTTGTTGCTGTCTTTTATCAATGTAAATCGAATGATTGATGAAAGTGAGTGACATGACTTTTGTATATTCTACTCTTTCATTTACATGGTTATTATTCCTTGATCACAGCAGCATGCATAATACTAAGATACTTTCAATCATTTTTTGTATAACATTCCTTGAAAAGTTACCTCCGGACTCCTGGTTCACATCTAGAACTTCTGTCCAGATGCAGAAATAGGAAAATAGTGGGATGCTACAAAATTCGATGAGATACAGTGCAAGAGTAGGCCAAAAGTGATGCACAAAATAGACAAAGCTTCAAGTAACTGTATGAGTGTTGCCTTCTATATTTCGGAGTGAGAGAACAGAAAAAAATATTAACCATCCAAAATAGCTTTTTGTTAGGAATATGAATGAAAATGAATCTATAACTTCTGAATGCGTTTGAACCAATTGGCGAGTATCTCGCGAATCTCATTGGATATTATCAATTTTTCATATTCTATATAGATTTCAACCGAATTCGGTTATTTCGTTCTCTGTTTTTGTTGTCTTTCATCAATGTCAATCATTTAGGCAATAAAATGAATTTCTTCTTATTCCAGTATTTCATTTACATGGTGATAATTAATTGATCACAGCATTCTCAAAAGCAAATCTTCAAATACATAATTTTGTATTGAAATTCGTCGAATACCTACCTCTGAACTCCTGGTTCACCTCAAGAACTTATGTCCGGATTAAGCGAAAATTTCCAGGAGTAGCAGAAAACGCACCGCACCGATAAAAAACCAACTCAGAGGAAGAAAAGGAAAATCGTCGGGCGCTCCACGTACGGTTCAATGGCTTGCGGAAACTGAGAGAGAAAAGCGCCGTCCGTTGACGCCCCTTGGCGCCAGCTTTAGAGCGTCACTACGCCGGTCCATGCCCTTAGATTTCGGAATATTTCGATAGCTTATATCGCGCGACGTTCAGATTTTCGATTCTTGTTGGTATTCTTTCCTGATGTGATGTAAATACGGATACGTAAGAATGGGGCAACTAGAGTAATCATGAAAATAACATACATGTTGTCCCAGAGATATGTCACGTGCAGTAACCCAATCGCCTTTTATGCTACTCTTGGATTTTCCTTTTTATGATTTCACCAACTATGATATCGAACAGGAGTGGGTGTAGAAAGTCGTCATATCAGACTCGGCATTTTTCGAGATTATCTCACACAGTCTTCATACAGATATACTTTATCGATTATACGTTTTTGTTGATGTCAGTTAGATTTGTCATCGCTCTACTCTCTTTTGCAAGATCTTCGGAAGTCCTTATCAACGACCTGATTGAAAAATTGTATTGATTATTTCAATATCTGCCTCATCGCGAATAGTAAGATCATGTTGTTCTAAGGGCGTAGGCCAGTAGTTCGTTTTGGTTGTTATCATTCTGGTACTCAGTTCGTATAATATGAAGTAATTTTGACGAAAGTTTGTCAAAAGATTTCATCAAGATTCCAAAAAGGAATTTGATATTTGAGTAGGGCTAATTTTTCTACGGGAGATTACCCAGTTTTGTGAGTCTTTAGACAGTTATTCCTCGAACATATGAGGTTCTGAAAGCCAAATAGAGTTTGATTAAATCTCCTGGTGAAAGAACAGTTTTTTAAATATCAATAGATAGGAGCCTTGGATAATAATATTAGAGATCATTTTCAGTACTCGATCATTTCAGCGCTATACTACAGGAAAAAAATGGTTTTTACTGATGTTATTCTCTATTCTCCATCATACGCAGTACTTTGCTAAGCATTTCAACGTCACCTGTTTGTAATAATATTCCATTCAAATATAAATTATTTGGCCTTCTACATTTACTTATCTCATGCAAGCCTGAAGAAGTTATTGAAATAATGCAGTAGTTCACCAAACCATCTATCCGAAATGTTTTGTATGAGAACTGTGATGGCAGCTCTTCATCAGGGAGCCGATTCCAAGTATCAGGTGTACTCTATTGGTAAGAAAGTAATACTTAGGTGATTTTCCTGAACACCTAACAGTCTATTAAAACAATCGTAACTTTGACTGCTAACCATGGCGATTTCGAATAAACAAAAGGCCTATATTCCACCGCTCTACAAACTCAAAAGTTCAAATGAACCTGTGAAGTGTTTGGAATCGGAACTTTTATGGACTAGCAATGTGAAGCCACAGAATATGAATATTCTATGTCAAAGACTCAACTAATAAACTGAAATAGTCGCTCTGTAGAGTTTTCACTTTTATGTTTCCGGACGGTACTTGTCCAAATTAAATATTCATTCCATTTTCAAATAGTTTATTCAATACTTCTATTATACCTATGTATGGTTTGAATCTGAGTTCAAATGAAGGGGAAATAAATCATTAATATTGCCATGGATCGTACAACTCGTGGAAGCAATTGCTTCAGATTCTTCAGTAAAATTAAAATTATATATTCTTTTTGAGTAGATATCAAAATGTACCAGATGTACCTACTCTAATGAAATGAACATTTCAATTTTAAAAAACATAATACATTATTACATTGTTCTTTCTTTCTGACTAAGTGTTCTAGTTTCGTTCATAAATTATTTTCATTCTTCAACAATACCCTACCTCAACACAGGATATTCATCAAACATGTTCGTTATTCAAATTTATTCATTCATCACCTATCAATTTGAACAATATCACATATTTTTCATTTCTATATTAATACAGAAGGTAAGCACAGTTAGTATTCCTGTCGTTAGGTATCGGAGAACTTAAAAAGCAGTAGCTCACTAAAATTAATAAATTCAATTAAATTTATATGAATCAAGGTACAAATTGTAGGTATTAATTAGATCAATTCCATAAATTCAGTAGAAATGTGAATTTCGTTTCGAAATAGGATGTTTGAATGCAAAATAAAGTTAATGTGCCAATAAAAATTTCAATTGTGTTGAAAAAGAAATATTTTTAAGTCAGATTATTTTATTAGTTTTGAAGTGTTTGTAAATTATTAGGTTGGTTTAAGATTTTTATTGGAATAATCAATTGGAAGGTGCAGGTTTAAGGAAAGTTGGCACCAGGATATAGATAATTGAGAGGGCCCAATTTTTTGCAATAATACACACAGATTTCTTTGTTAGGGAAAATTTCATTCATTCAAGGCATGGATAATATGATGAGAAATTTTGACATAACAAGATAAAAAATTCAATTGTTTCCTCGAATCAGTTAATTGAGAAGACATTTCAGAAAAAGTAGACTCAATTAAAATTACTGAAAAATAAGAGAAATTGAATACAATTTATATTCATAGAATGAATCCAATCAAATTTACCTGAAGGAGAATCAATCAAGCAAATCAAGAACAAATATAACGAATAAGACGCTATTTTTAATTAATAAAAAAGGTTGAGGATCAAGATCAATAAAAAGAGGCTTGAACTCACATCGAATCAATTTCAATGGGAACATACGGTTAGTTTTTAGATTAGCTGTTAGGTTAAAAATTGTAAATCATATAGTAGGATTTTTTTCAAGTTTATTCATATACAGTGGAACTTCCCTATAACGAATTTCTATATATAACGAATTTCGTAAAAGACGTTGAATCCAAATTCCCTCTAAAGCGAAGTGAATTCTCTCTATAACGAAATATTCAGAGAACATCACTCTTTGAATGGGTATTGGTAGGAAGGAATTAGGGTAGGTTTTTCCCGAAATTTTTCAGGGCCTACGTTATAAATCCCGACCTTCAACTAAATCATTACGGCAGGCAGATAGATCCTTCTGAAACAGTTGCAAATGCACCCCTGGCTGTTTGGTTTCAAAGTATCCATTACGCTTGTGTGAAAGTTGTACGAAAATGTCTAAAAAGAAGTGCTCAAGTTTTAATGATAAACTTGAATTTATCAGAGAAATCGACCGCGACATTGCGGACTACAGAAATAAATTTTCTGTATAACGAAATTCTGAATTCTAAATTAATATCGATGAATATTTTTTTAATTCAAATTTCAATTGCAAAACAAGAGTTCCTTCCATAACAGTACCTACTTATTTCATTAAATTGTCTCCGCTATTTTCCGATTGGTCGACATAAGTTTTTAACATCAAAATATGGATATGAATTGAAGGATGAAAAGGTTATACACAATAAGGAATGATATAATTGGAATAACGATACTAGCTCATTCTCAAATTATAAAATTCAAAATGTGATTTCAAGAAAAATCATTCTGTATTATTTCGGTTATGCAATTGATTGCGTTATTCATCATCCATTGGATTTTTTAACCTAGGCTTCGAGTTACTAAATGTCATATTTTGCATCATCATTATTTCAACTCAGCCGATGCGATTTGTTGCGAATTTAGTTCAATTTCCATTCCAATCCCGAATTGATAAACTGTTTATATCGTTTTTTGAAGTCTTCATAATTTTCAATTATAGAAGATAATCTTCCGAAGAGCATCCAGTTCGCTGAAAAGGTTTTATATAATTTGATATTATTAAGTTTGATATTTCAAATGATGATAGCATAGATTATGTCTTTTTCTTCACTTAAATATGATTAAAGATCAAATATCTGTAAAAACCGAAACCATAGCACCGGCCTGGAATTAAAAGTTCCAATGTACTAAGCTGCCGTGTAAATTCAAAGAGCTTATCTGGGATACTTGCATTTGATAAAATGTAATTTATGTGGTTCAATATTGGCCATCTCGGTTTCTCAAAGTGTCATGTTACTCATTTGGATATATCCGAATAATTATTAGATTTATGTTGCTAATTGTCATACACAGCAGATTCAAAGAATCATACTATTGATAGATACGAATTTCAAGGAAGATTGCAGTTACGCCCTTTTGAATTAAGACGGCAGTATTATGGGTCTCTGACGCATTCTGAGATACGGGTTGTTTTTTCGGAAAATTTTTCGACACCTACACGATTTTTCTTTGCTTATTGGTAAGTGATGAGTAAGGATGGAAACGCATTTTTTCAATTCAGAATTATTTTAAATTTTCACCAGTGGCGTCTGTACAGATTTATGTCCGAATAAATTTGCTGGAAAAGTGATACGCCTATGCCTTTTTCGATTTTTTCAATTATTATTTTCATATCACCACATAACAACCGTTGAGATTGGTATATTTACTTTGTTACCTACGGCGAAAACCTTTTCTTTATTTTAGAGAATTACGATGTTCTTCGATAATTTCCTAAATCGTCTCGACACAGATAAGGCAGCTAAGTTCCTTTATTTTCAAGAAAAATATGTCTTGTATAATGGTAATAAGTTTCTTCAATCTCGTGTGGATTATCCTTTGTCCAAAAAATAAAAATAAAGGGACTCAGCCGCCTTTATTTGTGTCTAGAATATTTTGGAAGAACTTCTCATATATGAAATAACATTTTACTTCTTATCTCAGAAACAAATCGATGCAGGTAAAACACTGAAAAAACCATTTTCAGTGGTAATTATATGATGATAACGAAAATAATATTCCATTTGAACAAGAAGCATTTGTGTACTAATTATTTTCATCAAAAATATTCGAACACCACTGGTTGAAATTAATTTTGGATTAAAAAAATGTGTTTCAATGAGTACCCATAAACAACCAAACGCAAAGAGGAATCGTGTAAGGAAATATGTTCGGAACCCATTTTTTTTTACTCAGTATCTCAGAAACAACGCGTCAGAGATCCATAGTCCTCAGGAACATTATACAGGGTGTTTCATTGGAAAACGAAAAAATTGGAGATTAATTAAACACCTTCAGCTGGTTCCAAATATATCTTTTATGGGTACAACAAGTTTCATTACAGAGATTACTGTTATATCAATTTGGCCGATTTCTTTGATTGACCATAACTTACGAAACCACGCAACATATTAATATGACTTTTGGTAAAAACATCATATCACTTCTACACAAACGACCTAACTATCTGTCACTTGGAAAGTCCAGGTCCGGATTACCAAAAATGTATATGCCTTCGCATCCCGAAAAAACACCCTGTGTTTTCGAGTTTTTGAAACACCATAGGTCATGAGTATTCAACCAATATGACCTATATTTTTTGATTCCATGTTGGTGAGAGAAAATTTGGAATATCCATATATCTGAAATTTCGAATTCAAATCAAAAAAGCTAATTGATGAAAGATATGCAGGAAATAAAGAGTACATTGGTTTCAGGTTATTGTCTTCTTTCAAAATGTCAAACTATATCTTAAAAATCAGAATATACAGGATGTTTTTTAAGTATTTTATGCATTACTCATTTTTATTGATCCGAACCTGGATTTTCCAGTGATTAGAACTTAGCTCGGTGGTGTAGAAATACTAGAATATGTAAACATTTAATGAAATATTCTGGGAGGTTATTGAGTTATGACCACACAAATTAGAAAATTGTTTATTTTTCATTATCAAAATGCATAAACCTGAAATGCGAAGTTGAAAAACTAGTAGATGAAGAACGTGCGCGAAAAGGAAATGTGCATAGTTCACTTAATTTTTGGCTGTTCTAAACACCCAAACCGTATTTCAATATAGGCATATCAATTTTCCGTTAATCCGGACCTGGATTTCCCAAGTGACAGATAGTAAGGTCGCTTATGGTGAGGTAAATAATATTCTTACTAAGGATCATGAAAAATGTAGCGTGGTTCGTAAGTTGGCCCACTCAAATGAATCGGCCAAATTGTAAAACAGCCTATATCCCTGTAATAAAACTTGTAATATCCATAAAATATAATAAATATATAAGGAACCAGCTAAAGGTACTTAATTCATCCTCCACCTTTTTCCATTTCCTAATGAAATACCCTGTATCAGGAAATCATCTGAGGATGAAGATCCCAAACTCAAGGAACCTTATTCTGAAAGACCCTGTATGATAGAAAGTTTCGCCGTCGTATGACTCTTTATGTATGATATCAAAATAATTGGGCGATATTGAAGCTGAAAGAATGAATACTCTTTCATCAGGTTCTTAATATGTCGATGTGCTTTTGAGTCAGAGAGCTTTGGCAAAACTACTCTTTTTGTAAGCGCCCTGCTCTTTTCCTTTTATTGCGATTCCCATTGAAGTATCAATATTAATTCTTGTATTGGTTCTGTTTATGAAAAAGCTTCAGTCTCCTATTTCTTTTCAATCCTACATCAATCAATGAACAACATTCAAACCTTCTGGTTCTTTTGAAATATTGATATCTACAAAAAAGAGATACGGTCACACTTAAACAATTCCATTCAGAACTCGATAGGTATTGGAATGCAAAATCAATTTGAATTAAATTGCTGCCTTTCTTAATCGCTCTAACTGTTTCATTTTCCCTGATGTAGCGATGGTAAATATGAACAAATATACTCATTCAGAGTCAAAGTATACGAGATAGTAACTGTGTTGCAATATATTCTGGATAGTTTTATATTCTATATAAGATGACGAAGGCCCTATAACAATGCTCAATTGTAATAGGTTTCTTTGTACGTCGACTATATGGTTGTTTTATTTCGTCTGATCTCAATTTATATCCTCTCAAAGAGAATACTCACTCATTTTTCGATGCATGATAATATGTACTTTGTTTACTATCACAACTGTTATTCAGTGAAGGTTTCGAAGCACTAATAAGTTGACAAAACTTGCACGTTGAAAACAGAACAAAAAACAGACCTCATTCTTCTGTGAGACTCAACACATTTGCTATCCACGGAAAATTGGGAAGGACATAATTTTTAGGACACAAAATGCCATCATGCTACCAAACTAAACATTTCGTCAAACCCAATGTAATGTTGCATTGTTTCCGTGTTCACTTCACGAAATTTCATCTTTTAGGATAGAAAAAAACTGGTCGATTTGAACACTTTTCAGAGGGACAATGTTACCGTTTATATCAAAAAGTACACTAACACTTTATTTATTAGGTACATTACTTCAAGATTACTCCTACCTTGCTGGACCTAAATATTCCCATTGGTATGGACACTGTCTTTCATTTCCAAAACCTTGCAATTTGAAAGTGCATTTGATTCTCTTTCAGTATATATTATGATAAACAGGACAATTCATTCGAAAAAACCTTTCATTATAGTTTTTGTGTGTTTCCAAAATGCTTCGCATTTTGAACGGTTTTTGCTTAATTAGGGGGAATTATATTTCATTATGCATAAATTAAACACAAGATAGTGGCAACCCATACAAGAAACTTCAGCTTTTTTGGATTTCAAATACTGAAGTTAGGAAGCGAAGCTATATTTTATACGAAAAGTGAATAAATCAGTCAATTGCTCAAACACGGCAAACATAGGTAGAACAAAGAATATTCAGAAACTTCTTGTAAATTGAAACGCCATTATAAATAAAATATTTCCACATTTAAATTCAAATTTATAAGTGCTCTATATGGTACCGACTGCGAGCGAGCTTGTATTCTGACAAAACTTGTTACTTCAATTACAATTTGTATTGAATTCTCGATTGATAATTCGGAATGCAACTCACGAAATAACGACTGTGCAAGTAAATGAATATAAGCAAAACTGGAATGTCAACGACAATCATTTATTTTTCTCTCTTCAAGCGATTCACCAGTAAGAAAAAAATATGTTAAAACAGTTTTTTATTCTTTCGCGTTAATTCACCCCTTAAGAGAATTGCTATAAATTGTGACGCATTCGCCATTTTGCAATTTATGACGACCAATGTATTTTTGGTGTCTCAAGATTTTCAATACAGACAATAAACGAAAAATCAACACAAAAGACATCTTGAAACAATTTTATAATCAAAACAATTGAATAAGGTCTAATAAAACAGAGTGGATATGTCCCAACTCATAATTATCCTTTTTGAGGGTTGAATCTACGTTTCAACATATTTTGGATTTCACTGGCGAATCGTTTTAACGAAAAAAAAATGAGGTTGTTATTGAAAAATTACTTGGATGTAGGTTTTTAGGAGTAGTAATCAGAAACAAAACTCTTCGATGACTTCTGATAAGAGTTTTTGCTGCCATTCAAAACACTTTTTGTTCTTCCCATCATGTTTGAGGACCGAAATATTGGCCGTATAGCACATCGTGGGACAACCCTGTAGAAATAATTCTACTGGACGTGTGTATATCAATGAACTCCTTCTAAACTGATCTATTTCAATTATTTTTCAAATGAAATTTTGCGGCCACATGCAAGATGCTCATAGTAAGTCTCATGCATTTTGTAGCACTAGTATGAACAGAACCATTGGAAATTAAATTGAAATATTGAAAAGAAGGAACTTCATATTTTCATAACAGGACATTCGATTCAAGTGGAATTTATTTTGTGAACAGAGAATGATATTCAGAATGTTCATGCAGAACTTCAAGAGGAACGCATCATCAGAACTATAGAATTTATGTTTGTTAATTGCCAAGTTTTTAAATATTTCAGTTTTGAATATTTTTCAGTTTATAATTCTTGTCATGCTGAGATTTTACATTTATAATATATTCAGTATCGGTCTCAAGTCCTTTACAAAATTTTGAGGTAATAGCAGCATTGTTCCACCAATGAACAAGCGCTCAAAAGCACCTGCTCAGGGCTTTTCTCAAATTTTTCTTGTACGCATTGGGTGAAGCACTGAATAGTTTAAATTCAGAAATCAGCCAGGCAGATGGCGCTGCAGTCAGTACCTAGGTGATTCATTTATACCATAACTAAACGGTTATTATATTATTTGTCTTCACTTTCAAACTTTGTTCAACATCAATATCGCTTGAAATGTCATGTAGGACAACGTCTGTCGGTTTCGCTAGTTTCGAATGGCAGAAATATTTCACATAAACGAATTCCTGCTTTTCAGTGCGGAAAGATTTCACTTGCCGAAGTGCAACTCGATGATACTAAGAAGACCCTGTTTTTCTTTTGGTGCTGAACCCTTCGAACCTGACTCCTTTCGAGTAGAATTGAATTGCAAAAACTAGACAAGAGGACGTGAATGTCTCCGAAGACACTCCTCGCATGTCTCCATTTCGCTCCCATGAAACTTCCAACAGCACGTTTCTTAACGCTCCACTAAATCGTCAAGGTTCTCTCATAAACCGCCATCAGAAGATCTAATATACGAATTTTTCCACATCATCGACAAACGGAATCCGTACGATTCGTAGACCCCAATAAATTGTGGCGCGTCCCAATTTAGTACGTATAGTATCTACATATAAATATCTCAGACACAAATCGAATATCCCTAGATATGACATTCGATTTATCTGAGCAGAATGCCGGCTTAAAGGAATCGATTTTAGAATTGAGAAGATAAATTGAGCACAAATGGGAAATACACGATTGGGACCGTCTTCAAGAGATTATTCAAGCACAGGGCGCATAAAATATCAGTAAACAGATTTTTCCCTTTATCTTCTCTTCCGAGAAACTACATTTTTGTACTTGTTAGAATTTATTTTCAGTATGAAGAACTGATGAATAGATGAGTATTAAATTCTGGTTGAAGGTTTTTCAGTTCGAAATCAGAAGCTTCTTTTCGCTTGGTCATATCGGAAAAACGATAAATCAAATTTGAATATTCTGAGAGCTATTGGTTTCATTCTTTTGATTTATGAATACAATTTTTTCTCTTCAAATCTTAAATATATCCTGAAAATCGAACGATATTGATATCGATCCATCTGTGCATTCTCCCCCTACCGTTGTTCCAAATTCGGGTTTTATTCCAAAAGTAAAAGCTTCTGTCCAAATATCGAGTTTATAATATAAAATAAAGCTAAGAATAATAACAATAATTTCAATGTCCAGAGTTAGAAAGAGCAAAAGTGAATATTATCCGCATAAATGAATTTTTCTGAATAAGTTGCAGGAATATCACATAAATATATTAAAGTAGAACAAGATGATAAAACTGTAGAAGTCCATTATTGAATGTTTCAAAACATCTCCTGACATAATGAACAAAAAAAAGAATTGTCTCTCTCCCTTATCCACAAACTGAAATAGCTCGTGTTTCGAATCCAAAAAAATCTCATCTGATCATGGTGAAATTCAAATCGATAACGACTCATATAATTTAACGCTAAGAAACTTTGATGCCTAATTCATTAGAGATCGATCGTTCCGTGCAACTGACTGGTCGGTATCAGAAATTGCCTAGTCGGATTCCATTTTCTCGGCGGATGTTGGTGTAATTAATGAATTATCTTCAACTGAAACTGGCGGCTTTTGAAATCAAACCATTTTCCACCCGAATAACACAAGGAATTACTTTCGTGTCTTTTTTTGGTCGCTTTTCATTCAATATGACTTCTGATTAGAAGACGAAAAAACGAACACTCGTCATTGAATCGAGGTCTCAAAGTTTTCTCCGTACAGCATTTTCAGAAGATTTAGTTTCAAACTTCCTTTTACTCAATATATACAGGTTGAGTCTTGGACTAGGACATATATTTCAACCGTAGACTCCTGAGGTCAAAAGAAACACTTTTTCCTTCACTAATTTTTCCAAATCGGCTCCGTTGAAAAGATACAGGCTGTTGAAAATCAATTAAAAAATTCGATTTTCAGTTGTAATTTTCAAAAGATCCTATCGAATGAAATGATTTTCGGGATATAGTTTTTCATTAGTGGAAACAACAACACAAATTTCATCCTCGTCCTCCAGTTCCTCAAAATTACCATTATATCCCGTAAAAATAACAGAACTTCAAAGAACCTCACTCTTGAAAGTGCGTTCGATATTATTTTGTGAATGTTTGGCCATTTGGGAAAATAAAAGTATTTCTTATGTTTTTTCGTATGATGCGTCGCTATCGAGTTATTTCAATTTCAAAAATAAGAAATGTCCTTGAAATTCCGAGAATTGAGTACCTGCAACCGAATGCAACTGTTTGAAAGATTCACAGAAGTCAATGTTTTCCGGGTTGACATATCTGAGAGTTAAGTCACATCATTTACGAAGGAAGTCATCGTAAGAATGCCGTAACGAATAGATAAGTAAAAATCAGAGTTGAAACTACAAAAATTCATACCATTCAGTAATGTATTCACCATGTTTCCATTTTTATTCCAAAAGTATCTCTTCGTATCGTTGATGGGTCTTGCACAATAAACAATTCATAAAGCTCCTTTTTCATTTTCGAGCTGACTCGTATTAGGCACTTATTGTAAGATGAATTATTCTGGCTTTATTCAATCCGAAATTTAAGTATTCTCAATATTGTGAAAAATGGATTAACTTCGCATTCATATTATAACGAAAATGTTCAAAAGTAAGTTACGTTTTAAACATCTCAAACAAAACCTCACAAACCAAGTTCCGTAGATAGACATCAATGATAGACATAAAATGTTCAGTTCAGAATCATAAAATGTACATGTGTGTTGTTTGAATTTGAATGTTAAAGAATTCTTCTTGTCTAACCACTATTACCATTCTATGAGTCCGCACAAAGAGTTATGTTTGTACGTAAAATAAAAGTTTTTGTTTGAATATCTCGCAGAAGATGTAATATCAATCAATTACATAGGTAATGATGATGACTCTCAAGATAAGTACGGTAGCTATTCGGATTTTTCATAATCAAAAATGGAATCAATTCAACAAACAAAAGTTCAATATTCCATCAAACTTTTGTCGCCAAGACGAAATTTATAATAATGTAGGTATTCGTTGCTTTATGAATACTACTCTTTTCACCAAATTAAAAAAAAATGAGTTCACGCTTATTATTTTAATATGTATAGATCCTCATTTCGAAGATTTGAATAGTATATTCGTATATCTTATAGTCAGAAAAACTTAAGTGTTCTGTTTTCAAGGGGTGGGCATAGTTCATTATGAAAATTGAGAATGGCTATATCTTTTAATCTAGGCCGAATCGGAAAGAATAGCAAAGAAAAAAGTGTTTCTTTTGACCTCAGGAATCTATGGTTAAAATATATGTACAAGTCAAAGACTCACCCTGTATATAACGATGTCAAGTGAATTATCCATCGAAAATTTTTTCATAACTGACTTCAAAATAACTCTTCGAATTGAAAGAATTTTCTATGAAGTTTTATAAGTTGATAAGTTCAATAAACCTTGTATTTGTACACATCCATTTTCTCATCATTTTCACGTTGGATAAACGTAAGAATTCCATTAATAGACGTAATAATCCTAATTACCAATATATTTGTCAAACGTTGCCTACACTTGAAAGTCACTAAATTTGGTAAGCAATAAAGTTTTGTATACTAGAGCTATGTTGCTACTTCGAGTCTCGTTAATAGTTTGGAAAGTTGTCAGTTTTTGAGCGCCCGTTCTACTTAAATGAGTGCTATATCGTTTTGCCCAAATGTCTGTAATTTTCGAATTTTGAGCCGAAAATGGTCTCAAACGATAGAATTCGACTCCCTGATGACGAATTCATGGTCAAATTCCATTCTGCCCGTGGGGCCGTCCGGCCGTCCACGATAACTTTTGAAGGAATTGTTCTAGAGACTTCAGATTTTCAGGGTGAGTTCAGCTATGAAATGGCTCGGTTGAGTTCGTTAACAAGCCAATATCGCAGTCAAAACGAAACCAAGCAAAATTTTATGGCCATAGTGTACACAGAACCCTAGAAAATTCGATTGGAATATTGAAAGTAAGAAACATTGTTCCATAAAAATATATCCGATTCGAGTGAAGATTCATATACTGAATGTTTATGCAATATTTTCTGGCCATAGTGTTAACAGAACCATAGAAAATTTAATGAGAATATTAAAGAGCAAAATCTTTATATCTTCATAACAGGATATCCTGTTCGGGTGAAATTTTTTTTGAGCATGAAGGTGGGTTCACCTAATATTCATGCAAAATGTGTGGTCTCAGTCTGAACAGAACCATAGAAAATTCAATTAGAATATGGAAAAGAAGAATTTTTACTTCCATAACAAGATATCCGATTCGAGTGAAATTCATTGTGTGAATGTAGACTGATATAGGTACTGAATATTCAAGCAAAATTTCCAGAATTATTCCGATTGTGCTGAGATACTGCATTTATATATTTGGTATCAATCCGTAGTCCCATAAAAAATTTCGAGGTAATGGTCTTATTGCTCCACCAACTCAGGGCTTTTCTTGAATTTTTATGTATATAAATCTTAAGTGTACTAATTAGAAAACTGTTAGTCTTGACTGAATCATTGCAGGATTGATACGATGGTACACTTGTTATCAATATCAATCTAATGGTTCCTTAATGAATTTTATTGCATCGTGGAGGAAAATAAGATTAAATCCAAGTCAGGGAAATATATATTTCTAACGATTGGCAATACTTTTCTCGAGAGATTATTGTTCAGAACAGTCAATCTGCCTGTTTCGATATGTATCATTACGATTATGTCAATCATAGATTAAGATCTATTCGAATCACTGCTTTCCGTTATGGACGATATCGGTCACTAAGACCGGGCGCACACCGGTAGTTAAGGAAACCATTGCACATCAAAACCGTTTCAGACAGTAGGTACGTTGTTAATTCGACTCGATGAGAGATGGTCTCCTCTACCACAACGCTTTTTATGGCTATCTCGTCGAAGATTGTCTATCGACTCCGATGTGCGCCCTGCCTAACAAATTGAAACATTTAAACTGATATAGACGAGTGGCCCTCTGACAAGTTTAGTTTGGCGGTTCATTATCAAAATTTCTACGAAATAAAGGTAATCTTGGTGTACGCATTATCAATGATAGCTTTAGGCTTGGTAGTTATCCAATGTAGCTGCCTCGAATTTTAACGCTGCGTCGCTTTTATTTCTCATGGCATATGCACGAAGCCTCACTCATCATATTTTCATTCTACCAAGAATTGCCAGTTATCACCAGAACACGAACAAAAAGTCGATGCGATTTCCTGTCACTATATAAGCTATCCAATTGTGAGATGAAGTCTTCTTGGGATAGGTTTTTTTCATTGAAGGAGGTGAGCTATTTAGTTCAGTTATTTCTTGTTATTCCAAATTCGAACTTCACCATAAGGTTTAAAATGAAAATTATTCAAACTTGTATTTCTGGTTTTTTTTCTTGGACGAATAATCAATTCATGTTAAATGGTTAAAACATTTGCAGATTCAAATCAAAGCTCACAGGGAAAAGGAGAAATCAAAGAACAATATTATCCTCGAAATAAAGCCCGTAGAATCAACTGTAAGGAAGCTTTTGAAATATACAGGAAGTTAAATTCCCTGCCAACAATAATATCATATTATTCTGAAAATTGAATGGATATATCTTGTGAACTGAACAAAATGGTGAACTCAATTGAAAAACACAGGCGAGTAGACTAATTTCCTGAAATAAAGACAAAAGTAACTTTCTCGGATAATCAAAGCTCGCAGTGGATCTCTGAAAATCAGGATCGAAGCTAACCAAAACTTCAAAAGAACGGAACAAAATGATGAAAACGGCTCCCCAAATAATGTTCTAGTGAATTTTTTATTGTTAAGACTTCCACGTCAATAACTCGGCATCGTTATTCCTTCCTATTTCATCACAAAATACTACTTCTAATGAAGCTGGTTCTCGTGGGGGGTTGTTTGTCCACTCTTTGAATCCAATTGGCCAAAGATGCCCAACTAGATCTGATTCTTCTCACAATATTCATTGCTCTCAACATAATGGAACAAAGGATATCCAGTCTTTCAAGTATTTCGTCCATCGAATTGGAAAGCTTCAATTTCAGCGGCGTGACCGGGCAACTTTTGTAGCGTCCAGAAAACCAAAGTTCTTCAGTTGATTCGTTTTCTCTCTGAAGTCAGTTTTTATTATGTTATTGCTCCAAGCTTTCAGGTTTTCACGACGATATGTCGTTAAGCTTTTCCACTCCAACGGGATTCGAAGTTTCCGAAACGTTAAAAAAATCATTTTCTTTTATGAATGAAGTATACAAGATGCTGCTGAGAAGGGGACACAGACTACAGAAAAAAATTATTGAATTGCATATATCAATAGCAATCGATTTCCTTTTTGTTCTTTACTACCGAATGAAATAACCCGTTAATATTCAATACAGGTGAATAATGATAATAAGAGTTCATTATTCATCTGTAAGTGCAAGTGGAAAAATATCCATAGATAATGACTGAACACTTTATAGAGGTAACTAACGTCCATGTTTTCAGATTTCCGGGGAAAGTACTGGATCCTGTTAAGGCCAAGAATGTTGCATGTCTGTCCATATACTCCACTCACAGTCACAATCATACCATAACTGTAGTCATAAATAATAAATAAATAAAGAAAGACAAATATATGGGGTATCCAAATGAGGTGAGAAACATTTCAATGGGAGATAGAAAACACATAGAGGATTCCGACAAACCCCCATATGTAATAGATAGGAGTACTAGATTCTGAGATACAGGGTGTTTTTTAAATTTGAATGGAATTTAAAACCACTGGATCTCATGAACGAAATCACTGATTCATCCGAAATTTGAAATGTAGATAGCCTTCATAAGGTTCCAGAAAACTTGTATCAAATATTATTCGATTTGCAGAACAGTATCGCATGAATTTGGACAGTTCTAAAAAGTTCGCGAAATCACCATATACAGGTTGTTTTATCATAAACTGGACAAACATATATTTTCGTGTAGACGACATCGGGGAGAAAAGCATAAGCGAGATACAGGCTGTCAAACGTCATTTCTGAGGAAGATTCTTATGAGTGTGGTCAGTTATGCAGTTATCTTAGTATTTTTGGGTCTTCTATTCAGAAAAGTTGACGAACTCCGAAAAAAAATTACAAAATGGTGGAAGACCTGCAATGACCCAATTTTTTTTGCGGTTGTCAAATTGACTTTTATTTTTTGAATGAACACAATTTGCTGAGAATTTCTATGAAAAAATTTCTTCAAAAATGAACACAAACTTTTTTTTACTTGTCTACAGCGATGACAAAGTTTCATTCGAAATGGATGAAATTTTGTTCAAATGTACTTCTTGAATTATCAATCACGAATATAAAAAAAGAATTGTAGAATATAGAACGGTTTCGTTACTACAGTAATTCAAATATTTCGTTCAGACCTCTGAAATAATTAAAAAAATTTGTTTTGGATTCTTGAGTCGAAACAATTAAATTATTGGCATGTCCAAACATTCAAGATGAATTTTTAAAAAAAATTCAGTGAAACTTAGTTGGGACTCGAACCGACGTAGGTATAAAATGGGGAAATGACACTGTTTTAAGGATTATAATATTCGTTGCCAGGCAACGGTAGTTCGTAGTCCATAGAGTTTGACTACTGGCTAAATTATATTTACTGAAATTCAAATACCACTCAAACTCTATGAACTACGAACTACCGTTGCCTGGCAACGAATATTATTATCCTTAAAACAGTGCAATTTCCCTATTTAACACCTACGTCGGTTCGAGTCCCAACAAGTTTCACTGATTTTTTCTATAAATTCATATCGAATAATTTAATTATTTCGACTCTAGAACTCTAGAACTCTAGACATTTTTTTTTCATTATTTCAGAGGTCTGAACGAAATATTTGAATTACTGTAGTAACGAAACCGTTCCATATTTTATAATTCTGTTTTCATATTCGTGATTGATAATTCGAGAAGTAAAATTATACAAAATTCATTCATTTCGAGTGGAGTTTTTTCATCGCTGTAAACATGTAAAAAAATTGTGTTCGTTTTTTGAAAAAAATTTTTCACAGAAATCCTCACGAAATTGTGTTCATTCAGAAAATAAAAGTCAATTTGACAACCACAAAAAAAATCAGTGTCATTGCAGGTCTTCCGCCATTTTGTAAATTTTTTTGCGCAGTTCGTCAACTTTTCTGAATAGAGGACCCAAAGTACTAAGTACTGACCAAACTCATAAGAATCTTGCTCAAAAATGACGTTTGACACCCTGTATCTCGCTTATGCTTCGAAAACGGGATATATTGTATAAGGCAAAAATGATTTTTCCGATGTCCTCTACACGAAAATATATGTTTGTCCAGTTTATGATGAAACACCCTGTATAATTTGACATCTGCTCAAACTGCAACTTTCATTCATTTTACTCACCGAAGAATATTCTATGGCACCAATCATGTTGCTGAGGACTAAAACAGACAATGAGAACCGCTTAATTTTCGTTATACATTCATCACTATTTGTTTTTCGAAAATATTTTTGACGCCGTTCACGATTTTCCTTTCCGTTTTGGTGGGTTAGGAGTACGCATCAAAACACATTTTTTTTTTCAAAATTACTTTCAATTTTCACCAGTAGCGTCCGTAAAGACTTCTATCCAAATAAATTCAGTAAAAATGCTACGCCAATGCTTTTTTCTACTTTGAAGTTATTATCGGAATCAATACATAATTCAAAGTGAGAATGGTATCTTGAGTTGAGTTTTCCTCCAGCGAATTCTTTCTTAGATAATAAATAAAATGCTATTCCATCTAAGAGAATTTTGAAATTCTTCATTTTATTTTTTATTTCAGAAAGTATTCGTCGCAGTTTAAAAACTCAATTCATTCTAACTTTGAATTGTGTGTTAATTACTAAAGTAATTTCGAATTTGAAAAAAAAATTGGGGTACCATTTTTTCACACCGAATTATTCGGACAGAGGTCTGTGCGGACGCCACTGGCGAGAATTCAAAAGAATTTCTAATTGGAAAATATGTGTTTTGAAGACTATCGCTTTTTTTGAAAACACAGGTTTTATAAACGCATCCAGCTTTTCACTTGAATGCTCATCAAGGACATATAAACACTTTATCAAAATGTACAATTGTTACAAATAAGCAATACTTAGTTCATTCATATTTACAGTAAAACATAAGCAAATCAGAACTTTGGATATGTCGGCGGCAGCTAATCATTCTTATAATTAGCTACAGTGGTTTGAAGTATGAAACTAGAGAATGATATAAATCGATTAAAATCAACCCATATTGAAGTCATACTTCGGAGCTAGCCACAAACAAAAACTGAACCAGTACTAATGATAACTAATGTAATAACAATATGATTAGAGAATAGAAAAAAGAAATGTGAAAACCTAACCTACCTAAATTCAAACATGATGACGAAAATCAACTAACCAAAAAAGCATTATAATAAGTACCTTGCGAGTGCGGTAGAGCCTATTATCATTGTTATTTATTTATCCTTAAACAATGCTATTATGGAGAAACTAAAAGTTCTAAGCAAAGAACACAAAGAACTAGCTCAACTTGGAGGTACTGATGAGACAAAGCTTGTCCATATTTTGAATGAGGACCATAGATAGGATTTTATGGTGTGAAAATTCCATAATATCAGGAAGCAGCTTTCATGTCAATAAACGGAAACCTTATCAGTCAACCGTTTTTATATCCAAAACATCTGGCTTCAATAATAAGATAGGTACAACCTAAAATGCGATGGAATCCTCGACAATTGAATAAATAACAAATAGATTACAGTTATCAATAATTTTCTGAGAACTGTCAAAAACGACAAACCTTTTCAAGTTCAATTGGCTTTTCTGAAAGTTAAGTGTTTTCCAGTCGAATGCTGGACGAAAAATTTAATATGATGGTAATCCAATTTCTGGTTATACTGGTCTAGTCAAATTTAAAATGGTGTATCCTCCCATCAAAAACTGATCTTCTATCCACGACTATTTTATAATCTAGTCATTATTCGTCTGTATGCTCAGCCATAATTAATGACTATTGAACTTAATAAGTCAATTAATAATTCACCGCTGTCAAATGCTTCATGGATTTAGGTTCAATATTATATTGTTGAACCTGATATTTCTACAGTGTTTTTGAGTTCCCTAACTAACAAATATGGTTAGAATACCTTTTCAAACGACGACTTAATCTGGTTTAAATTAAATCAACTTACAAAAATATGCAATAACAAGTTCATCAAAAACATGGCATTTTGAATTTTTCCCACACTAGTAATAGAAGGGACATATCACGGCCATCAAATGTTAAGAACTTCAAGAAAAATATTCAGTATTCGTGGATAAAGTATCGTATTCAACTCGCGTACCTATAATGGCTATTGTTCACACGGTAATCTTGCTTGCGGCTCGTAGCCAAAATTTCACCTTACAATTATACGCTCGTTGCATTATATACCACTATGTCAGAAACTACATAGCAAAATAAAATTTCTTATTTTTATCCAAGGCACTTCGTCTGGTTCATAATAATACCAAATACATATATGCATCAAGTACATACATATTTACATCCTGAAATGGGTTGAATAGAAGTATTCAATGCCTTCACAAAAGACCAAACAATTTCTTCCTTACACACTTGATGGATATTTTATTTATTGTAGAATCTTCAAATTGTATTGATAAATTATTTAAATTGACTCTTATTCTGGTTTATTAATTGTCATATCTTTTAAGACGCAGGTAAATTAGATATATTATTACTTTTTTTAATTTCATCAAGAACAAAGTTATTGATGCCGAAAATGCGTGCATTCTTCGACTCAATCCCCGAAGCTGTTGGAAAATGTTCCGCATAAATGAAAAATTGCTGTTTATTACAAGTGTTAATAATCTATCTTCTTAATATGGTTTTTGAAAATGCTTGTACACAGAGTGATGTCAACTTAAAATGCAGTTTTATCGAGTATATTTTCTCGTTATAGCAGGAATTCCTGATAAGGAACGACTCTTTCTATTCATGAACGTCAAAAATGGCGTTGATTTATGGTTAACCGATAAATAGCTGAGACGCGATGAGAATTAAGATTATGGATGGAGAGGCAAAACCACTATTTTCAGGGTTGAATCAATAGCTATGGAGCAACGGTGTCATAAAAATATTCAAAGTTGTTCGTTAGGGAAGCGTAGTTAATATAAAAAGCTTCAGGAATATAAAAACCGACTGTACCCACTTTCAGCTCGAG
Organism: Propylea japonica; assembly: GCA_013421045.1. NCBI lineage: Eukaryota > Metazoa > Arthropoda > Insecta > Coleoptera > Coccinellidae > Propylea > Propylea japonica. The sequence continues at coordinate 11,494,689 of CM024248.1, read as the reverse complement.
TTTGGCAATAAGTTTGAAGGCCCACTAACCGTTACCCCGTTTCAACCTGTCATGGGCTGTTTGTCATTCTCGGGAGAAGATAATCCTGATGGTGTCGATGGAAAAATCTGTATTCAAAAAAAAGAACCATTAGACTTGAAACTTTCGAATTTCTGAGGTGGAAAACTTGACGGTATGATAATAATTCAATTAAAATGAGTGTCTCCTGGTGTATTTATTAAATCCGCTAAACTCTCACAACATTTTGAACAGATTCTATCTGAAATATCGCTATTAGTGCGATCGGAAAGTTGAGTCTATCTTTTTAGAGAAGTTTTATACCTATATTCATTCGAAATTCTAAGCCTGTATTATTATGCATCAACTTCATCAAATAATTCTCAAACAAGGTTCGCATATTTAGCTGATGCTCTTTCTAGAATCATAATTACTAAGTAATGCGAAACTGATAACAAGCTTGATTATTATTTATAATTGATGCAATTAGAAATCATTTAAATTCATGTGATGAAATACAATTCGTATTTAGGATTAAATATTGAATTGAGTTTTTTCCTGTCATGTTTGTCTTTGACATTCGGGAGATAATCCTAAACAGCCACCTATAACACAAACTGCCAGAATATCCATGGTGAAAAAAATTACAGATCTATTCGAACTGAAAGGTGAATATTTTTTTAATCACTTTTTTGAAATGATTGCTTTGACGTATGCGTAAACTATAACATTCATTCATCTGATTAGCCAAATATTTCATGGCACCATCCAGATTCCAGGTTGACGAGGACTGAGAACAGACAATGAGAACCGCTTAGTTTTCGTTTGATCATCAATCGCTAAGTTTTTTAATAAATTGATAACTGTATTTTGCGGGATAAGGACAAACTCTCAAAAGATCTTGAAGTATATTCAGCAACGTTTCGCAAACTCTCGTTTGCTTCATCAGGCCTAAAAATATTATAAAAATGTCATACAAAACACTTACAGTAAAATACAAATAAATACTTCTATACTATAAATAAGACATTCAGATGTAAAAACTTTAAAAAACTTTAAAAAACGACGGCATCAACTGTATATTCCACGTCAAATCACAAAAAACAGCTTAAAATACTAAAAGTTTGGCTATAATTCATTTGGAAAATTCCAGAATATTTACATCTAAAATAAATCACAGGGAAACATAACCTGAAAAGACAACAAAACAAACCGATACAGTAAAACAATATCAAGGTTGTCAAACTCAGAATTATCTTCATTTTCTTTCAATGAAATACCGTACATTAATTAGTTTCCACCAAGCTCGCACAACACTATAAATGCATATATTTGGTCAAGACAGAATTGTAAAGTTTGCTTAAATGTTCAGTATCAGATCTAAAATTAACAGTGTTGTTAATGTTAATATGTATCATTTCTAAATGTTCCTTTTCCTAAAATGTTGTTCATTGTCTAATATTTTTACATTCGAAAAATCGAACCTGTGATCGTCTTTGAAAAAGTGTGAACACAAGGCTGTCCTTTCTCTATTTTTCAATCTCTGATATCGTATGCATGTTGTTTAATCCTATTTTGTAAATACTGTCTCGTCTGTCCTATATACATTTTATCACAATCCAAACATGGAATCCCATATATCACTCCTGATCTATGATCTTATTTATTGGATCTTTTATTTTGCTGTATAACGACCCAACTGTTTTCATGTTGTAAAACACCAGCTCACTATTTTCCGTTTTAAGGGTTCTTTTGATTTTTTGGGAAAGTTCTGGGACATACGGAAATTTGAAGTAAGCTTTGCTTATTGTGGTTGTGTTGACAGTTTTGTTCTGAAACAATTCTATCAACGAAAGGTTGGGGTATTTATTATCTCGTAATATGTGTTTCACTTTTTTATGTTTAGGTCATGATACACGGGCTGCTCAAGTTGATTGCTCTGTGAAGTAAGTTGTTAATAGCACTGAGACAGTATTTACCAAATAGGATTAAACAACATGCATACGATATCAGAGATTTGAAAAATAGAGAAAGGACAGCCTTGTGTTCACACTTTTTCAAAGACGATCACAGGTTCGATTTTTCGAATGTAAAAATATTAGACAATGAACAACATTTTAGGAAAATGAACATTTTAGAAATGATACATATTAACATTAACAACACTGTTAATTTTAGATCTGATACTGAACATGTACGGTATTTCATTAAAAGAAAATGAAGATAATTCTGTGTTTGAAACCTTGATATGTTTTACTGTATGGTTTTTTTGTTGTGTTTTCAGGTTATGTTTTCCTGTGTGATTATTTAGATGTAAATATTCTGGAATATTCCGCATCGAGATTTTGACAGAGCAACATAGTGAGCGGTGTTTTTCCATCATTCCCTGTGTGTTCTGTATTTCCTGGTTGGTGAGTGTGATAAAATATACTTGCTGACGGTGTTTTTTGAGATTATCTTGTTCATTGACCAAGTTAATTTTTGGTTTAAAATAATTTGTTAGTTCTCATTCGCTGCATTAGCGTTCACCTTATCTTGATTTTTTTCTCCTCTTTTTTCTGCTCGTTTGTTGATAGTTTTTTGCTGCTTGTTGACAACGTGTACGAGTACGACGCTGGAATTTGGTTGATGAGTATCAACAGCCCCGGGGTTTCACCCGGGTGTTTGATCTTTTATCTCCTAGATCTCAGCGAGCTATTGAAAATTCTGATAAATTCACTGAATAATAAATTGGACTTTACGTTAATTAAAGATAAAATTAAGGCAATCATAAATAATGCTTCTTCTGAGAACGACTCATTGTTGATTGAAGAGTGCACCAATTTCATGAAAGTGGTACAAGAAAATTTGAGTTTAGTTATTATGAGAAATTTGTTAAAAACAACTATAAGAATACTGATATAAAGGTCCATTCCTTGTCCTGGTAGAATCTAAAGATAAAAACATTGGGAATCTCAACCCTATTAGTCTAGGAAAGTTGTTATATTCTTCCCTACTAGAGTCGATTTCAAATAACCAACATATGCCGAAAAGGGTTAAAAAGGGTTGGAGTTTATTTCGACTCTGCTGATAATGCTAATAATTTTAAGAACAATAATGGTTTAGATAAAAATAAATATTTAGTATATATTCCATTGAGAATGATATCGACTATGGGTGTTGTTAGGGATGTTGGGTTGGACATTGATGAGGATGATCTAATAGAATATGGTAAGGGATTGAATCTTCTTGTAAGGTTAGTAAGATGCGTAGATTGAATAGAAGGGTAAAAATTAATGATGTAGTTTCATATGTTCCTACTACAACATGTGTTGTAACGTTTGAGGGCAATTCCCTCCCGAAGGAACTAATTCTGTTCAATACCAGGTCTCCAGTTGCTATGTACATAAAACCTGTAATCCAGTGCATGAAGTGTCTAAGGTATGGACATGTCAAAGCACTTGTAGGGGAAATTTCAGGTGTCCCAAGTGTGGGGAATCACATTCCAATGGAATGGCATGTGATGGCCCTGCCAATTGTCTTTATTGTTCAGAACCTCACTTTGCAAATGATAGATGTTGTAAAGAATATGCCCGACAGAAAAGAAAATCAGAGAATGTATGGCTATATATAATATGTCGTTTTTTGAAGCGGATAAAAGTTCTAAAAATCCGGCGGCACCAACCCCCACTGACTTCCCAGCTCTTAGAGGAGCTTCTACTGACGCCAAATCACCTGTCCCAATCAATAATAGTACCCAAAAATCCTTTTCATCGTGTTAGGTAAAAGTTTTTCTTCTTCCAGAACGTTCACCCAGTCTAAGTCTTCGAAACCGGATATTCAGAAGAGGAAGGTTCCTGTCCGACGGGATATGACTTTGAGGCTCATAAAGAATGTTTAGTCAACTATAAACCTTCTTTTGATACAGTTTGTGCTTCTTCTTCCCAATTATTCTCTCAACCCTCTCAAATATCTTTGGAGGATCTATCACCCAAAAAAAATTAGCCACATCGGCCGAAATTCACCACAGCGCAAATAGTCTGTTCACACCACTTAGCCTAAAAGTCACACATGCAAATCATGATAGAACGGAAGGGGAATCTATGGAGGAGGACGAGTGTTTCCTTTCTTCCTCTGATTTCTAATTCTTCATTTTCTGTGCCTTTTATCTATGAGTCAGTACAACATTAGCCATCTCACTATTGTTCAATGGAACATAAGATCTGTTAAATCTAACTTTTGTAATTTGCAGGTTATCATTAGAGAAACGGACCCTGATATTATTACATTATCGGAGACATTCCTTCGATTCGAACAAGGGTTTCATATTCCTGGTTACAGAATTGTTCGCGAGGAAAGGACCGATGGTTATGGAGGCATAGCCATTGCTATCAAATCCTATCTTCCAGCTGAAGCCTTGTCCATTAACTCGTCCCTTCTTCCTGATCGTTGCCAAACCTTGGGAATTACTGTTAGGGGTAAGATATCTATAATTCTTAGTTATTTTCCGCCTGATGTTGCTATTCAGGGTTCCCTGTGGGATTGTTTTTGCCGTTTTGGGTGGACGACACTATGGTTGGGGGATTTCAATGCGCAGCATACAATGTGGGCTCTCAGGCATCCAACTTGAGAGGTATCACTTTCAGTAATTTTCTGTGTGAGAATGATCTGGTTATTTTAAATACATCTAGCCCCACTAGACTCACGGGTCCCAATCAAAATCGCAGTGCCCCAGACCTTTCTATTGCGTCACCTGGTATTGCTGTGAAATGCACCTGGGAAGTTCATTCTGATCCGGGTTTTAGTGATCACTTTCCTATTGTGGTTAAGGTTAATGATAATGGTCTTAATTTTCCTAAACCTTATGTTTTTTCTTCTCATAGGTTCAATCTGAAAAAGACGATTGGACCAGATATCAGACAATCTCCTTGTTCAGTCTAGGAGAAGGGAACTTATTACAGCAAGTGACTTAATTGAGGCAATGGTGGAAGGGGCCCAGGATGCAATTCCCCAAACTTCTAAAGCGAATTCAAGCAGGTTTAGAGTTCATTGGTGGAACAAGGAAATTGCTGAGGTTGTAAAGTTGAGGAGGGAGGCAGGCTGTTAAAAGGTACATTAGATACCCTACAATGGAGAATTGGATGGAGGCTAATCGCCTCAGGGCTGTTGCTAGGAACAGGATTAGAAGAACAAGAAAGGATTCCTTCAGAACTTTCTGCCAGAATCTGAGTTTTTCTAACACACAGAACTCGTGGAGATTTATCAAGAAGATCTCCGGCAGAGCTCAGACTTCTAACACACCTCCTATTTCAGATGAATTGTCACTTAATATTATTGGCAGTTTTCAGTAGCCTCCATGCTGCCTCGATCTATCTACCAACTTGCGTTCCAACGGTGGAGTTTTCTCTGGGTGAGTTAGAACTTGTTTTGGGATCTCTCAAAAATTCGGCTCCAGGTCTTGATGGTTTGGGTTACCCCCTGTATAGAAATCTTCTTTTAAAGACAAACTTTTAGGTATCCTTAATAATGTTTTAAAAACTGGGTGTATACCTGGGGAGTTTATTAAGTACAGAATTATACCTTTTCTTAAGAAGAATAAACCCACGGATCTTGCGTCTAGTTATCGCCCTATATCACTGGCCCCTTGCTTAACGAAAATCCTTGAAAGATTGATTAAGAACAGAATTGAACCTCTCATTGAAAATAAGTTGGGTAATAAAATGATGTTTGGCTTCCGGAAGGGCAGATCAGTGTATGATGCCATCACGACTTTCACATCCTTAGTGTATGGCGTGCGTTTCATGAAAAAAAAATGGTGATGGCTGTGTTTTTGACGTAAGGTCTGCCTATGATCATGTCAGGCTTGATATTCTTAAACAAGATATGGAATCTTGCTCTTTTCCCCCTCAGATTATTAAAGTTATCTGCGAACTTTTCTCTAGGAGAAGCTTTTTATTTCTAGTTCTATTTCAGGTAAACTGCTGGGCCCGCACAGGCCTTGTGGAGGTCTCCCGCAGGGATCAGTCCTTAGTCCCATTTTGTTTAATGTTTATGTTCGGCTTCCAGGATATCTCTTCCCAGTTAATGTTGTCTGTATCCAATTTGCCGATGATATCGTCATTTTAATAATAGGTGTGAATGTGGAACTGATGAGGTTATCACTTAATACTGCTTTGACTAACTTGTCTCAATGGCTTAATGAGAGAAATCTCCATATTTCCCCAGAAAAATCTACGGCTATGATTCTGGCCAAATCTAGAGTTCCAGAGTTCCCGGGACCCTTAATGCTGAACGATGTGGCGATTCCGTGGAGATGTAATGTAAGGTATTTGGGCGTTATCATCGATTCAAAACTGAAGTCTGCCTGTGCAAAGGCGATGAAGGCACTTAATGTAATTAAATTTGTTACAGGAATTTATTGGGGTTCACACACTAGCGTACTGATGCTCCTCTATAAGGCTATTGTCCGTCCACATTTGGATATATGCGTCTTTGGTTTATGGGAGATGTGCAAGGGCTACTCTTGCAGAACTTGACAGGGTACAATATGCGTCGCTCAGGCTTGTTCTGGGAATGATGCGCTCAACTCCTACCAATGTTCTCCTTTCAGAAAGTGGAGAGTTACCACCCCTCCAGGCGAGGAGGAAATGGCTAGCATATAAATTCATATCGAAGGTTATGCGTATTGTTGACCATCCAACAATATCACTGATGGAGGATATAGAGTCATGGAACGACTTATGGTTCAATGGAACAATACCACCATATATTGAGGCATTCCTCAGTTTGGATGCTTGTAGTGACCTTATCTGGCGTGGACCTTATCTACCGTTTTTTAGGTTGACCGTGCCGGTTAGAACGAACTAACCCATTCCAGTCTTTACATCGGGACTTCCTAAGGCCTCTCTGAATAATGACGCCCTTTTTCGAGAGTTGGTTCACTCAAAGTTCCCTGATTATATCTGCATTTTCACAGATGCCTCGAAAACGAGGGAGAATCCTTCAGTGGGTACGGACGGCGTTTTTTGCCCTGAAATTGCCGGAAAATTGCCTAATCATTGGTCCATCTACCTAGTCGAAGTTTATGCCATTAGTGAAGCGCTTAATTTCATAATATCAAACAAATCGAGAGATCGCTCATTATTTCTGACTCTAAAGCCGGTTTCACAAACCTCCGATCAGCTTGATTTTTAAAATGTCATCATTTCTGTGCAATTTCCAGTTCATTTTTGACATAAACCATCGACTTAATTCAAAATCAACGATTTGATTGCCCGATCAACTTTGTGCAACCGAGGGTAAGAGTGCCTTAGATTTTATTAATTTAAAAAAATTGATTCAGGTGTTGACATCATCACTGTAAAAATGCTGGAGAAATTTCTTGTGGCAAGGAACCTAGGACTGAGAGTCGCCTGCATTTGGGTGCCCAGTCATTCGCACATTCGCGGGAATGATATGGCTGACAAATTGGCAAATGAGGGAAGGATGCTATTGAGGCACATGGGATTGAGAGCAGGTCCGAACCAACTCTGGCCTGCATATAAGTTAGAGCTTAAGAAACAATGGGTTTTTAGAGTTTCGTAGGGTGAGTGAGGACAGGGAAGAATATATGCTCAGGTATTAATTTTGATCCATATGTGGCTCATAATTGGTTTAGAGGGGTGGACCGCCCCAGAAGGTTATTTCAACCTTTTGTAGACTGAGGTCGGGACACTGCACTGTCCCAAGTCATTTATATAGACTGAGAATACTGGATTCCCCATTGTGTGGCTGTGGTGAAAACTTCGACTTTTTCATATGTTCTTTCATGCAAGAATAATTTGGTGAAATCCTGTCAGCTTTACGAGGGTCTTTCTCAGATGAAATTGCCTTGCCCATTAATATTTTTGAAGTTATATTCTCTAATAACTTGGCCGCGTACGATATTATTTTTTCATTTTTGACTTCCTGCGGGATTAAATTTTGAGATGGTGGTTGGATGCTAATGCAGTTGTTGTTTTTTTTTTTTTTTTTTGCTGCGCATTGATGGACAGTAGCTTGCTTTATAGACAGTAGCGTGCTTTGATAGACAGTAGCTTGCTTTGACAGTCAATAGTGCTTTGATTGTTTTTGATCAATAGTCAGCATGTATTGTCCCAATGTTTTTCTTTGCCATGTGTTGTTAATCCAGCACTGCTGTTGCTTTATTGCGGTTGAATTTGTTTAATAATGACTAAACTGATATGTGGGATGATATAGGTTCATCCTAGACTCCACAGTCCCGGGAATCATCCCACTTAATGAGGAGGTCACTGTAGCTGAATCCAAGTACACAGATTTGGGTACATAGCATTATGCTGAGCCATTTCCAACAGCGGTGACTGGCAAGGGACTGATTGTGGCCCGCTGTTGGAAGTTATTGAAGAGAAGAAGAAGAAGAAATATTCTGGAATTTTCCAAATGAATTTTAGCCAAACTTTTAGTATTTTAAGCTGTTTTTGTGTTTTGACGTGGAATATACAGTTGATGCCGTCGTTTTTAAAGTTTTTACATCTGAATGTCTTATTTATAGTATAGAGGTATTTATTTGTATTTTACTGTAAGTGTTTTGTATGACATTTTTATAATATTTTTAGGCCTGATGAAGCGAACGAGATTTTGCGAAACGTTGCTGAATATACTTTAAGATCTTTGAGAGTTTGTCCTTATCCCGCAAAATACAGTTATCAATTTATTGATTATTGTGGTGGACACTAATATTTGCATGCTAAGTTTTTTTTTCAAAAATATTTTCGACGCCGGCGCCGTTTATGATTTTTTTTTTGCGTTTTGGTGGGTTAAGAGAAACACATTCTCTAATTCAAAATTATTATCAATTTTCAACAGTACAACGTACAGACTTCTGTCCGAATAAATTCAGTGAAAAAAAGGTACGCCAATGCTTTTTCACAAATTTTAATTATTTTTTGAAATTATTATATAATTCAAGGTGAGAATGGTATCTTGAGTTTTTCACCTGCGACGAATTCTTTCTTAGATAATAAATGAAATACTTCTTCATGAATTATGAAATTCTTCATTTTATTTTTTAGCTCAGAAAGTATTCGTCGCAGGTGGAGAACTCAATCCACCATTTGCACTTTGATTACGAAAGTGATTTTAAATTCGAAAGAAAACATTGGCGTACCATATTTTCTTTAAATTTATTCGCACAGAAGTCTGGAAGCCACTGGAAAAAATTGAAGATAATTTTGAATTTTGAATCGTGAATGCTATCGAAAATATTTTCGAAAAACGAATTCATTCTTTTCATTTCAACGCCCTTATCTCAAAAACACTGCGTCAGAGACCCATAGTCCATAGGAACCTTCTGTCATAAAATCATCTGAGGATTAATATCCTGGATTCACGGTACCCCATTCTGAGACACCCTCTACAATAGTGATAATGTACAGGGTGTCCCAAATTCGATGATCACTCAGAGCATCTCGTGAACCACAAGGGTTAGAGAAAAATGTTTAAGGACTCTCGATCTCTTTTTTCAGGATATATAAAAAACACAAAATTTTCTCTCTAGCATAAATTTTTCGGATCAGACGGAAGCAGTGTATAGGCAAAGATGTAACCAAAAAAATGTTTTGGAATTTTCGTGTTATCTTCAACAGAAAACATGATATAGCAAAATAGTTGAAACAGCAATTTTTCAGAAACACAATTTGCTGGCAATTGATTATTTTGAAAGAAGAGATCGGGAGTCCTTGAACATTTTTTCTCTAACCTTATGGTTCTCGAGATGCTTTCAGTGACCATCGAATTTGAGACACCATGTACAAACGAAAAATAAGCGATTCTCATTGTCTGTTCTCAGTCCTCAGCAACCTGGATGGTGCCATAAATATTATTTGGTGAATTGAATGAATGAATGTTACAGTTTACGCAGAAAACAAATAAATTATCAAATTCATTCCACAGGGTGATTTCGCGAACTTCAGAACTGTCCAAATTTATATTATACGGTCCTGCAAATCAGATGATATTCGATAGCAGTTTTCTAAAACCTCATGAAAGCTATATCATCCCAATTTCGGATGATTTGTGGTTTCGTTCAGGATACGGTGGTTATAATTTCATTCAAATTCAAAAGACAGCCTGTATTTTTGAATTTAGAATTCCTAGATACTTCAAATGGGCTTTTTCGGCATCCTCTGGGTGTATTGATAGCAATAATTATATATGAATCAAGCATTAGTTCAGGTTAGTTATTTCATAGGAAACAGATGTCTTTATTCTGAAAAATGTCTAGATTCTAAAAAACAAAACTGAATAATGAACAGTCAAAAAGTATAATACCAAAGACAGAAAATGCAAAATATGAATCATGATATAAATGTCTGAAGTTCTAAACATCTAGCAGTCAATCAAAATGTTCTCATTCAAGTCCATTAAGTATTCAGAACAAATGAAATATTTTTGAAATCAAGCAGTAGGTAAAAATTAAAATGAGCATATTTCCCAGATAACTGGATCGTTAAGGATATAGGTATCAAGGCCCTGGCTTCCGTGAATATCAAATTCTTAGCACTTGCGATAGGACACAGCGCTAAAATTGTGATAGCGAAATACCTACACAAGTATTCAAATTAAAAATGACTTACTCGTATGGCGATAACGAGATATAATATCATTCCAGCTGAATTGATACCACTGACAGAGATTACATTTCTCAGATGAACCGTATCCAATATATCAAAACATTCCGTATTTATTTGAATTTTTGTTCCAGAAAAAATTACAGTGAAAATTATTTTAATTGATATCATAGGACTAAGAAGGTCTTCTTTTAACATAACATTCTATAAATAATACCAACTCCAGTTTGTATTCGACAAGTTACACACACCTATTATCTAATATCTATGGAGGAATTTTAAATATATTTTATAAATCGAAACAATTTCAGGCCATAACTACTTGGGAAAAAATCTCTATAATTTTTGGTATTAATATTAGTGATTTATTATTTACTGCAATCTTTGAGTTAATTTCAAAGGTTACCCTTATTCTATCAGTCCACTTTTCAGCTGCCTTATTTCTGAACCCTGGTGTAAGTTAAATTTTCCAAACAAAGTTTTTGTAACTTTGGATTCAAGATGAATATATGAATGCAAAATTCAGCACGTACGAATATATACTGGAAATTGCATGCGTCCGCAAAATGTTAGTTCGATTGGTTTCGTTTTGTCTGAGATATTGGGGAGCAGAAATTTGAGTGACCATATTTTAATGAACACGCTGTACAACCGAACTCACCCTGAAAAGCTCAAATCTCTAGGACAATCCTCTGGAAAGTTATCGTGGTTATGACCGGACGGGCGGCCCCACGAGCAGAAATGAATTTCACCACGGATTCATCATCAGGGAGTCGAACCCTGTCGTTTGAGACCACTCGTTTAAGTAAAACGACCACTTGAAAACAGTTGCATTGAACTCAAATGAAAAAATTATATTCATTTCGTACAATTCGTTGGATTCCTTGCTTGAAACTCGTTCTCCTTAAACGACTGCAATATCGTTTTGCTCAAATGGTTTCAAACGATAGAGTTTTACTCCCTGATGACGAATTCGTGGTCAAATTCAATTCTGTCCGTGGGGCCATCCGGCCGTCCGTTAGCACAATAACTCTCGAAAGAATTGTCCTAGAAACTTGAAATTTTCAAGGTGTGTTCGGTTTCCAAATGGCTTGGTTAATTTCGTTTACAAACCAAATTGTAGAACGTGTTCCATAAAATATGGCCATTCAAATTTCTGTTCCCACATATCTCATACAAAACGAAACCAATCGAATTCAAATTTTGAGGACACATGCAATTTCCAGAATATAATTCCGTTCGTGCTAAAATTCTGCAGCCGAGCTCAGAGCATTGGTTGCTCTCATTTTATTGCTGAAGTATAAAAGACGTCAAATCAATTGTACCGATTGAGAGCAGAAGAAGGTGCCACCAATTGTCGACATTTGATGGACGATGACACGAAATTCAGACAGTATTTTCGAGTGAGCCCGTATCTTTTCTCGAAAATTCTGTATATTGTGAAGAATGATCTGGAATTAGCTCCAACAACTTGGGTACCGAAACCAATCACTGCCTATTAGAAATTTGTTTGACATTGCGTTACTTGGCAACAGGTGAAAGTTTCAGATCATTGGCATTTCAATAGTACAGTTTCATTTAACAATCGGTCGAATTGTGGAAAAATGTCTTGGCTCTATTATAACCCATTTTTCTCGAAAAGGCTATGCCAACACCAATGAATCAATCCTTCAAAAAAATCATCGAAGATTTCTACTACAAATGGAATTTTCCTAATTGCTGTGGTGCAAACGATGGGAAACATTTGAGAATCAAATGTCCACCGGGAGCTGATTCTCATTCTTCAACATTCGATTGTTTTAGTGGCAATGTTGATGCACACTATTATAGGTTTGTTGCAGTTGTTGTTGGTTCGTATGGAAGAAGAGCGATGCAGGCATTTTCTTGAAAAGTGTTATGGAAACGTAAAATTTCACATACAAAATACGTAATTATAAATAATTACAATAACTAATACAAGTTAAAGTTTATACTTTATTTCCGTACAGAATGAATATCCCAACCTAAAGGTATATATGTATGTATGCAGATAAGAACGGCCTGCGCATTCTTAGCTCACAGAATTAGAACTTAAGAATTATTCAATATATCACAGAAACAGAAACATTGATAAACGATGGCCTAATGCTGCTTTACCTTCAGCAAATGTCATATTGCCGAACGTAATTCTTGGTGATGAATCATTTGCCTTGAGCAAGACGAACAATCGAAAATGCATTTGGTATAAAGTCATATTTTCGGATTTATTCACATTTATTCAAACAACACCCGAGAAAATTGATAAAATCATTCTCGCTTTATGTATTTCACACAATCAGTTCTTATGAGGCGACATTTGGAAGTATCAAGTACTCAAAGAATATTTCAATGGAGATGGAGCAGTATATTGGCAGGAAAAATAATTCTTTGAATTTCAATTAAACATTTAATAGTAACAATAAATAATATTATTACTGTTATCATCTTTTGTTGTAATCGTTCCATAACATTGAATTTGTTGTTCTTCCGTATCTGCCACAAATGTTGCAGTTGGAAACAATGTTTGGGTTGTTTTTTGAGTGGGTGGCTGCATATAATTGTCGACAATTTCACGTGGTGCATTCTGGGCCCATGAAATTGCTTCTTCACCAACGATTTGCGCAATTGCCAATGGTGGAAACTTGCGAAATGTTGATGCCTTCGAATCGAAAAGTTGTTGAACATCATCAGCTGGTTTTTGAGGCATGAAATCGGATTGTTTCTGACCTTGAAATTGAATTCGCACAAGATTTCATTCGTAATCATAATTTGCGATGTCTTCCATTTTTTTGGAAATGATGTTTGCCAGCGAGGCGACAAAGGTACTTGCGCAACAGAACCTGGTGAAAGTGGATCGAAGTATGAATCCCCATACGATCCTGATTGCGTCTTAATTGTTGACATATTTTCGGATTGTTGATGTGTGTCGACATTTCCAGTAAATGGTGAATCTGATTGGTTGCTGGTTGATGCTTTTTCCACCGATGAAATCGAACTGAAATAGCAAATAAAGAATAGATATACACTCGGGTATGAAATGCTTCAAATTTCTCAAACCTACGGTCTCTCCAAAACTGATGTTTGAAACAAAAACGATAGCGATTCCTCTCTTTTTGATGATGATGCAGCTGAACCGTCTGTTTTTTGTCTTCAACAAACGAAATTATCCCGCATGGTTTACCATTTATTTTTCACCAAATCAACTATGAAAAAAAGATAACAGATATTTCATTTCAATTGAATTCTGTTCCTGTTCCTGTTTATGCCACAACTGGGCTTGAGAGAATGCTTTTCCTTAGAAAAATAAAAACCGTATTACTTCACGACAAATTGCTCAATGTGTAATGGGATCATTATTAAATGAAAATTGCTTTGGTATCTGCAAATTGATTCACTAGCTCAACTTGGTTCAAAAACGAATGAGACTAGAAACAACAATATGTTTTCCTTAGATTTTCCAATTGATAACAATATAATAGCTTCATATTTTACTACCCGATTTCTATGTAAATTCGCCCCAAAACACTTTCAGCAAATCAACCACGAAGTAAAACGATTTAAAAAAGAAAAACGGTCGAGGGAGGATTGGGAATTTCAAGAAATGAGACTCGTTTTGTCTCCAAAGATATTGGAGACAATTTGTTTTGGCCTAATTATAATACATCTATCATTATTAAGCTGAGGACATACAATTTAAGCAACTTGGAATCAGTGAAATATAAATGCAATTTTTCATTAGGCTGAACATCATATTAAGTATTTTTTGCCATAAGTAGAGATCTACTTCACTCGTTCTGACATAATCTTCTTTTAATCTATCTAAACCTCCCATGCATTCCCTAATACGGTTTCATCCAATTTCCATATCACCACTACCCTGTCAGCGATCTCAACATTATATTTTACCTCCCGTATAAGAAGCTATTTTCACGGCTGGCTGGGAAAAGGCAATCAGCGGCCAAATTATGCCACAGAACATAAACTTCGGACGTCACTTGCTGATCAGCTAACTATGTAAATGTTACAATCATGCTTGTCTCCAGTGTCTGTATTAGCATATTCATGTAATATCGGGGGGTACAATTGACCGTCCCCACATCTACATATCCCGATACATGGTGCAACTATATTGCCTTTTTATGGGACAGCTTGACCGTATTGCTTTATCTATCGGTTCGTTTCCGGTTTCGACATGGATTTTTCTGACAACTTTATAGATGGATGTCTGTGAAAGACATTTGTTAGTTCAATTCGAATAAAAAATCTGTTTGGTTTGTTGACAAGCCCTTTCAAGTTTTTATTGCAACAAGAGTAAGTTCTGAAAAATTTGAAACCCAATCCTAAGATTCTTAATTTTGTTTCAGATAACTAAATACTATGTAACCGTCCGGCACATTCAAAATTTTTTTTTCAAATGTTGAAAATGTTCAAATTAACGATATATGAAAACAAAAAGTATTAGTGGGGAAATACTACTAATTGTTGACAAGATTATATAGTCTTCTCATAAGAGAGATTTAAATATCCCGTTCTGAGATCCTGGGGTCCGGATTCTAGGCACGGAATTAAATTTTCTCATTTCCTTTAAACCTTTTCGAATTTGATTTTTTTTCTACACATTATGTGAACAAAGGAGATTCTGCGCTTTTGTTGTTGTTGAGAAAACGGAAATTGTCGTTTCTGTGCATTTTTTCAGTTCAACTCTCTATTTATATCTTCACGATCATTCCAGTTTTTCAATTACGTTTTGTTACCTAACTGAAATAGTTTTCATCGAGAAAAAACGCTTTTGATCATATTATTATCGAATTTTATGACACACTACTTTATGACGATATATATATATTTAAATTAATCTTGTACAGAAACATGAATATTTAGAGCCAAAACGATCTAATCTATTGCAAAACAAACTTGATGAATTCGAATGGCGAATACCAAATTGCACTTGACTAAACAGACTCAGTATCATTGCGTTCAAAATACCTTCTATAAGAATCTTCTTGTGAATTCATTGCTTTTTTCTGTTACCTGTTTAATTAAAAAAAAGAATTGTGTGAAAATACGGGCACGACCAAAGCGATCATTCGTATCCACATATACAGGGTTTTCCTTTCAAGTTGGCTTATTAGACGTTTTTGGAGAACTAGTGAATATTTCGTTGTGAAATTTAAAGTGGAGCCTTGAGGATGAAGGAACTCTTCGCCTGAAATATTTTCAAGTCGACAGTGGTGCCACGTCTAACTCAAACGTATTTCTACTTTTTTATTTCAAATGGCACTCCCTATATTTTATTTATGTATCGATTCAATACCAAATTCGCTGTATAACTTGCATAACTTGGCAATGTTGCCAAGTTATGCAAAAATTCTTGAAATTTTTGACATCTGCACCGCCAGTTTAGAAATGCAATATCTCGATTAGATTTTTCGAAAATTTTCATCCGAAAATTCGGAACTTCAAATTGAAATATTTCGAAATTTTGAATGGCAACCCCATATTTACTTTACAGCATTCTATTCGAAAAAATATTAAAAATCAATATCAGTCTTTCTTTACACTAATTATTCATTTTGGATATTTTTCGAATGAGATGAAAAATACTGAAATTCTTCAGTATTTAGAGTCATGATCTATGGTCGTGTTCACGATGAAATTTCTCTTTGATCCTGAGGTAAATTATTGAAGTAGATTCTGCCGCTGAAATCATAAAGACTGTTCGATGATCATGGATGTCATAGAAAAAAGTTTACCCATGTTATTCAAACACGATTCAGGTTGTTTCAAAATTCACGGGGAATGCCGAAAAATTATTTAAAGGACCTATGGGATCATCAACAATTGTTATTCACATTCAGCAAGAATGACTGGAAATAATTCCCAAACTGTTTTGGCTTTCGGTAATCCTGGCCCAAGGTTCATGTCCTCAACCGTAGAATTAATTCCAATAATTCACACAGCATTATGTCCATAGAGCATTACCATAAATACTGAAGAATTTCCCTATTCTTCATCTCATTCAAAACAATCCATAATAAATAATCAGTGTGAAAAGAAACTATTCGTTATTTATAATACACTAGCAGACCCAACAGACGTTGTTCTGTATACACAAAAATTCATTCAATTCGATCGAGCCGTTTAGTTGCAGAGTAGATGAATAACCTGAATAACGACTTCAGCGCCATCTGTTGATCTGATGTGTGGTCATAAACATACGGTCATAGATTTTCTTACCGTACAAAAATTCACTCGTTACTTAGCAACACTTTTAATCCTAGGATTAAAAACGGTACTTTTAATCCTTGTAAATGCATTTGAAGTCTACTTGACAATCACTGTCATGATTCTGTGTTCAAATTCATAACCAAATTATGAACGATTTTTCACTAAAACCAATTTTATTGTAATTTTGACTTGGTTGGAGAAAAAATAGTATATATTATTCGGATTAAAAGTGCCTATTTTAACTCGCAATTTTGCATTCGCTCGGCTGCGCCTCGCAACTGCAAATATTGCTCGTAAAAAAAAGATGCACTTTTAATCCTTATAATATAATAACTATTTTTCATCTTCTAATGAAAATAAATCGGTCTGTGCTCATTCGATCAGGACGATTGATACCTCATTTTATAGGTTAATTAATTCTCTACAAACGCTCTATTGACCACTTTTTTTCTAAAACCTACCGTTTTGAGCAGAATCCGTACCAACTTAAGACACCGGGATCTGAATAAGATCAGTTTTCAGAATATGAAGAAAAAATGAACAAAAAACTTTCCAAATTCACGAATTATAAATGACATTCATAGAAATTTCCTGAATATGATAAAAATATTTTCATTTATTCGAAGTTTTTAAATGACACTTGAATAATTTATTCTCTATTAACAAATACTCGTAAATACTTAGCACTAACATCCATATTATACAACTTCATTGATATATTCCAGGATCAACAAACAAAGACATCGAAGAAATTTCATTTAAAATAGTTAGTTGATTGCATTTTCAATGAAACTTGCGATTAATTGCATTATTCCAATCATTCCCTCGAGTTCTAACACTTCATCCCGCAAATGCAATGAAAATTCTCCGCTGTGACGTCACATCTCGGTGGGCGTCAGCATACCAGTGTTTGTGTATATCGTGCTCGGAGACGCAATTCGATTTTGGTGCGATTTCATCTTCAACCTGCCATATCTTTTGATTTATTCATCATAATTGAATGATGTAAAAGGTAATTTCGTTCTATATTAAATACTGGATATGAAGGACGTATTTAATTGGATAAAGATCAATAGCGTATTCATAAAAAAATACTCCCAAAAAATGCATAATTTTGAGAAACATTCGGATACCTTTAAAAGGTGATACCGAGTAAACCTTGAAAGATAGATATATGCTATCGCGGACTTTTTTGTAGAACTATTGAAGAGGTACATTTCCGTCATACATTGTTTCCATGTACGTCTTACGGTTTTCGCAGCGCACCTGAAAATAGCTGATTTTGGTACTCATAATTATTATCATTGAAGTTATAGTAGGTTTCCCCAATTTTCTCGGATAAAAGTATAGCCTATGTTACTCAAGGATAATGTAGCATTCTAAGGGTGAAAGAATTATTGAAATCGGTCCAGTAGTTTATGAGTGATGTCATATCAACGCCACAAACACACAAACACACAAACACACAAACATACAAATCTTTCCTCTTTATAATATTAGTATAGATATTTCAATTTTAAGCTCCACATTTTTGGATAAGAATTTTCGAAAACCTTGCAATGTATCCAAATTCTGAATATACCACATGAATGCATAGATTTTCTACTATGAGATTGCTGAGTTTGGTTTCGTTCACATAGAAAATAATCCAGATATTGCATTTCCAAACTGGCAATGCAGATGTCAAAAATTTCAAGAATTTATGCATAACTTGGCAACAGTGCATGGCAGAGAAATTTTTTTAGTAGGTAATACAGCGAGTTTGGTATTGAATCGATACATAAATAAAAATTTAGGTAGGGCCATTTGATATAAGAAGAATAAGAACATAATATAATATGTACGGCAGCTAAATGCAACACTGATGTTTTCAACGAAACGAGTATCCGGCTCCTTCAAGATCAAATATCCTTTTTGTTAAACTATTTTTTCATTACGTTTTCCTGATAGTGAGTCTTTATTCAATGTCAGTATCTCATCTAGTCTCGGACAACATGCAACAATATTTCAATTGATTCTTATTTCATTAATTTGGCATCGATCCCGAGGCTAACCTGCTCATGGAACGGCGCGGCGAATCCCCCGTTGTCATAGCAAGATATTTAGTGATAGTAGAGAAGTAATGAAATCTCTTGATCCAATTGTTGCATATCGAAAACATAGATGTTGCACCCTCAAATTCATGTTCAAAATAAATGTCGCAACCAATCATCCCAGCAACCTGTACGAAACAGGGATGATCGTGAAGCGAAAATTTCCGTCATCATGCGCCTTCATAGAATACAAATGTTGATGTTGATGCAACGAACACCATGAATGAAACATAAATTCTCAAGTTTTAAAATACCATAATTTATTCGCAGCCTTTTCCATCGGAGTCTCAGATCGATTTTATCCCCTTGGCATTTGTCGTGCTGAACATTTTCCCGGTTCCGAGATATTTCTGTCATAATATACTTATAATCAATTTATTATCCCACACTGCTGGCGCTGTTTTATGAAATAACATTTTCCCCGAGTCCCCAGTCCCAAAGAACATTGGGAAACTCTGTTCATTACTACATGCCTATATAGGGTTGATAATGGGGAAGTTTGATGAAGTTCTTTCCATCCGAATTATTCCCGAACAGTGACGGGGCAAAACATAAACTTGAAACGGTTAAGCGAGGTACGCTCTAGAAGCCAGAATGTCTGAACTATTCCAGACAATTCAACATTGTGACATTCGAAATTTATGGGATGAACATACTGGGAACTAAATGACAAATTGCTTCATCCAATTGAACTTTGTATTGGACCCTTCTATTCTAAGCGTCTGATTCGTAAAGTAGCCATGTAAAACTGACAATAAATACTCCAGATAATCATGTTTTCGTGAAAATAAAAAGAAATACTTTATATGGATTTCCAGGTAAAACAACCTTTCTTTTCTCTTCCATAATATTTCGATGTGACCCTATCATAGACCTAATAAGAATGGACACCGCATGAAAGAGAGAGGTGAAGAGGTCACTTGGTCGAATGTGATGGAGCTATTGTGGGCAATGTCATACTTGTTCTATGGGCAATGTCAGTTGAATTATATTCAACGCATCAAATCCTTGTGGGCAAAGCAAAATCTGTGGTGACAAAAATATTTGTTTACATCTTCCATATGATTTTGACAAGTTGCCCACAAACTTGCTTCATCTCTTTTCTTTTCGATAACATCGCATATGTCTTTCTCTCTCTAATGTATCCAAGTGTTTGATCTTCTGTTTAGTCACGTGATTCTGCATCCATAGTAATTATAGATCTATGGACCCTATCTAAATTTCACGAAAGTATTATCAATTATTATGGTATAATAATTATAACTTTGTTTAGAAAGATTCAATTCAGAATAATAATTATCTTAACATTTTTTACTAATTTCTCTTTTCATTGACAGTTCTCTTCCATGATAACACATTCTATTTTCATCCCAGCTTACCTAATTAAGATGAAGTGCCCCTGCGAAAATCTTTGCACTAATTTGTCAGGAGCAAATTGGTTTTGAAAAAGGATAATATAACGTTTCGGCGTCTATATCAGATACCTTCTTCAGACAAAATTGTAAAGTCTTGGGAATTGTGTGTTTTTTCATTTGCAGTCTAATTGACATTGAAAGTTGTCAACACACAGCAGTGGCGCAGCCACGATTTTGTTGTGGGGGAGGGGGCTGAACTGAACAATTATTGATGATAGAAAAAATAACGAATGTTGCAAAAAAAAAAGAAGAAAGAAATAACGAAGAAATAATCTTTGGGGGAGGGGAAGCTGCCGCCCCAAAGCCCCCCCCTAGCTGCGCCAGTGACACACAGAGATGTTGATTCATTTAACTTTGAAATTTCCTGATGTCATATCTTTCTTCTATGAATCAATCCAATACGATCTATTGCAACAGAACAATTAGCCAAATTATCAGGATAATTATAAAAGGAAAATAAGGAATCCACATGTATTTTGTTAAATGAAGTAGATAATTTGGCCAATTGTTCAGTTGAAATAGATCGTATTTGGATTGATTTATTGAAGAAAGAAGTGACATCAGAAATTTCAAAATAAATCAACAACTCTATGTGTTGACAACTTTCAATGTCAATTAGACTGCAAATAAAAAAACACACAATTCCGAAGATTTTACAATTTTGTCTGAAGAAGGTGTCTGATATAGACGCCTAAACGTTACATTATCCTTTCCATTCATTTCCTTGTTTAGTTTTACTGTTAGGCAACAATTTTTTCAGAACTAATGTGCTTCTGTCAATTAGTGATTTTCGCAGGAGTACTTCATCTTAATTAAATTTCTTTTTACGCCGACCTCGAAATAAAAGGTGATTTTAATGTGTACGAAATTGATCATTAATGACCCATTTTAATGCTCAATTTTTTGGCTATTTTAAGGTGCAATCCTCATGGCAACCGTTCACAAAGTATTCAGAAGCACTACGAGAAATGTCAAAACTCTACTGGAACATAGATACTAGATACATAGAAATTTCATTATGACAGATGTATATCTTGTGCAAAATGAAAATGTATTTCAATCAAGAATTCATATTGAGATCGTCGAAAAAATCTTGTAATCAACTCCGTTATTAATCGAGCGAGTAATGGTCTCGAACTATTAAAATATCTTGACCATTAGTCGCTGTCTTTAATAACCTAGTTGATTAAATAACTATTATTATTTCTGTTTCACAGACTGGGAGTGAAAACCTTTAAAGTTTTTAGAAATATCCGATTTTTGTTTTGTTCGCGCAACACTTCATGAGGATCGCATCATAGAATTTATTTTTTTTAATTATTGATTAATTTACATATTTCATTCTTTTGTTTATTTCCAGAATGTAATTCCGATCGTGCTGAGATTTTGCATTCATATACTCAGCGTGAATCTCAAGTTCTAAACAAAATTTCGAGGTACCTACCTATTAGCATTAATGTTCCATCAATGAACGAACGCTTAGAACCATCTGCTCAGGGCTTTTTTTGAATTTTCGATGTAAACCATCGACTTAAACCTAAACCAACAAATTGATTGCCAAATCAAGCTTTGTTAAGCTCGTTGTGGCCTCCAGAATGTTTCGGTGTCTTTTTGTTTCTTCATTTAGCATACATTCTACGTATCGCTTAATACGTATGTGGTCTAACAGGGTTAACAAGATTTCAACGAAAATATAGCAATATTCCTAACCTCAATTAGCTCATCTTGAAGGACTTCATGATTGAATTATCATTATAATAATAATTTGAAATAAATAATAACATTTTCAGCTATCTTTGCTTCAGTTCAATGGGTATTGAATCATTAGGCCGATAATTATAATATGTTGACGGCCTTTCTCCCTATTCATAAATGGGGTTATTCTCGGATTTCGACATGCCTTAGATACTCGCTCAGAAGTCAAGGAAAATAATGATGTATTAGAAAGGGTTTTCGCTTTTTGATCAGCTCACTTTGTTGGTACCATACACGATACACTCACACCGGTATGCCAGATTCGGAGTCTAAACTCGTCCGGCGCGCTCATCTACGTCATTGAGGAGCAGAGATAAAAGTGGAGTTATATTATTATTGTTATAATAGCTGCATTCATGCCTAATTGCGCAGTTTTCGGCTCTAAGAATTACAGAAGAGTTAAAAGGGAACCGAAATAAGGTACTTTTGCTTTCCGAAGTCGGAAGTATCCCGTCAGTACTTCATTATCTGAGGAAGAAATATTTTCAAAGTGTTAGAAGATAACACGGTTGCAAAACTGAAAATGACTGACATTGGAATATGTAATTAGGAGCTCCAAAATTGAGAAGCCAGCTGCTATCTTTCATAAAGGAGGACCCAACCTGCTCCTGGCTTTCGCAGACGATGTCGATGTGATTGGCAATAGCAGGATTGACCTCAAAGACACCTTCATAAAGTTCGAAAAGGAAGCAGGGAAGATAGGCCTCAAGATAAACGGAGACAAGACCAAGTATATGTACCTCAGCAGAAAAAATCGGAACCGAGATAGAGTAGGACAAAACTCTCTATCGAAGACTACAACTTTGAGCGGACAAGACAATTTAAATATCTGGGTACAAGTATTAATGAAAACAACGACATCGCAGAAGAGATAAATAACAGGATACAGGCTGCAAACGGATGCCTTTTTGCTCTTCAAGACCTAATTAAATCTAGAATACTAACCAGGAAAACTAAGCTGAACATATACAAAACATTATAAGGTGTGTCGTAATGTATGTATGTGAGACCTGGACTCTAACGGTTGCAAACGAAGAACGACTTAAGGTCTTTGAAAGGAAATTGCTAAGAAAAATATTCGGTCCAAATAGAGATGAAAATACAGGACAATATAGAATAAAAACCAACCAAGAACTCAAAGAACTCTACACTGATACCAACATAATAAACGAAATAAAGGCCAGGAGACTACAGTGGGCAGGACACGTTAAAAGAATGCCAGATGATAGAATAGTAAAACTGGTGTGGGAGGAGGTCCCGGGAGGAAAACGCCCAGTAGGTCGACCCCGCCTCAGGTGGAGAGATAATATTACAAAGGACCTAAAAGCCATGAATATCGAAGATGGACCCGATCGGATGCTAGATAGAAAAAGATGGAGACGTGTGGTTGAGTCGGCAAAAACCCACCCAGGGTTGTGAAGCCACTGATGATGATGATGATGAAGTTTTTTAATGAACCTTCAATAATTTATTCTGTAATAACAAATAAATACTTTTCACCTACATCCATATTTATACAATTTCATTGATATATTTTACAATCAACAAACAAAGACATCGAAAAATTTTCATTTGAAATTGTTAGTTAATTGCATTTTCAATGAAACTTGCGATTAATTGCATTATTCCAATTATTCTCTGGAGTTCTAACACTTCCATCCCGCAAATGCAATGGAATGCTTCGCAGTGACGTCACATCTCGATGCGCGTCGACATACCGGTGTGAGTGTATCGTGGTACCATAGTAGTTAGATCTTCAGGTCTGGGAGGGATCGATCTGAATTTAGTTTCTAAATAAACTTCTCTTCAGTCACCTCTATAAAATCCGGAGGTATGACTCCGGGTAGCTCATGAGTAGAAGCTCTAGCAATGAAACCAGTAAATATGGCAGCAGTCTCTTGAAATCGGGGATTTTCACTTAAGTGGGGGAAACACATTTATTTTGTATTCAACATGTACCGCACATGCTTGCAGGATTTCTGCCGATTTTTTAATATGGCAAAATCGCCGTTGTCCTCCTGAGAATTGCAGATACTCGATTTGAATGATATCGATAAGAAACATATTCCTCTCACCACCTATGCCGCAAATAACGCAGCAAATGTTCCTTTTAGTACGCATGGGGTTAAATATGCTGTCATTTATATTCTTCCTGATGACCTCACTGAACATGATCTCTCATCCTCGGCGGGCATATACGTGAATGACTGACTCTCACGTGAAGTCGTTGCCGAAAACCTCATCCCAATCCACGCAATTTTTGTGTAGGTCTCCAACGTCCATCTCTCCATCGAGGTGGAATCGAATTGAATTTTCCCCGTGAGAACGTAATGGTCAAAATGTACAACTGGTTGGCGATATTCAATATCGTATATGAGGTCGCAATCTTTGGTTATCAGTGAATCAAGGATGAATGGGTTTTGTCCAGGGCAATATCGTGTGGGACGATCGATTAATTGAATGAGTCCAGCTTCCCCAATAGCAGTCAGGAATGAAGCTGATGGGGAAATTCGTGGTGGGACATAACTGAATATTGAAGTATTTTTGATGGAAATCTTGAGTTTAATTGTTGAATCTAAATAATTCGAATTTCGAAATTAACCTCATTTCAATAATTCGATTTTTTATAAACATTCATTGAAGAACAGACCACTACCACTCACAACAATTGTTGGGAATGTTGACCGGCTTGTTCAAAACATTCTATATATCGTTTCTGCACTGAATCTACAACCCTGCTTAATTCAAAACGTGTCTGACGCATTTCTACTCAACACAATTCACTTCTTCTGTATTCAGTTTGGAAGACAAATTTTATACCTAATTGCCACTAGCTAACAAATAAAATGATAGGTTTCAAATCCATAGTTTCCCATCTCGTAGTAGCCAGATTTTATGGGGCACCGAGAAATCCTGACCTCTTTGAATTTGCATGTCTGAAACACATTGGAAAAAAAGTATTTTAAGCTCATATTCAGACAAAAAGGCATCAGAAACAATGTTAACTCTGCAGGATTGAAGATTCAGTCCCATATACTAGTGTGAAATGTATGATCGGTAGGCATAGCAGCAGAAGTTTATTTATTTTCTTCACACTTTTTATGAGAAGTTAATTTTTTGTTTGCATTAATTTCATTCGGCAGATAAATTATTTCGGTGTGAATT
Organism: Propylea japonica; assembly: GCA_013421045.1. NCBI lineage: Eukaryota > Metazoa > Arthropoda > Insecta > Coleoptera > Coccinellidae > Propylea > Propylea japonica. The sequence goes on along the minus strand of CM024248.1, from coordinate 11,469,411 downwards.
TCTTCATTATTCAATCGTAATGACATTCAAAATGAAGCAGATTTAAAAAAATATATCAAAATTCAGTCCATCCAACAAACAATGGATATTTGTGTTTCCAATTTTAGTTAGCTGTGTGTCAAATGGTGGAAACCATATCCTCGTGTGTCTCAGGTCGTTCATAGTTCTTTCTGCACTAAGAAGAAGCAGCAGCTCGAAACAGCTACCTGGAGATTCACTGACTGGCTCAACCTCTATGTAGGTACTTAGGGCGATATTCATTACTAACTCTGAAGTAAAAGTTTGATATCTGATAAATTTACGGCCAACGTTCTCTAAAACAAGATGGTGTGGGCATTAAAAGTAGTTTCAATTAAAACTCTTGATGAAGATTTCTTGCTATGAAACTATGTTTTCAAGTGTTTTGTGATCGAGTGTTTAGAGTGCGATAGTTTAATGAAGTAGAGGTACCCACGAACCTGTCAGTTAGGTGTATCAATTGGCATCCACTTGCCTGGCATCTTGGAGGTATCTACGTACCTGGCGTTATTAGTTGGAGGTATCTACGTACCTGGCGTTATACTTCCAACTTACCATCTGGAGTAGTTTGTGAAGGTAACCAGTGCACTGGCTTTAACATTGTAATTTATTTGCCTTTTATTTCGATAATTTGTGATATTATTCTCTAAGATAATGTTATATATAATTGTGAACAATTATAGTGAGGTGCACTTCCTAAGTTGCGTTAGGTACCAAAAAAGGTGCTCGTGTATCCCTTTCGGATTTTATAATAAGATAATTGATCGGTACTCCCTTTAAGAACCATTGTTTAATTAAAGTAGTTATTGACAATCTCAACCTGAACGTTAAGGTGAATGTAAACTGATTTGGCTGGTTTGTTAGCTTAGACTATTCGTTCTCATCTAATTTAGTGTGTATTAGTAAGTTTTTCTTCTGACTACCCCTTGGGGGAGAATCTTTATCCGTATTGTATCAACCACTGCACATATATTTTTTTGTTTGGTAATAAATAATTGTGACTTGAATTTTTGAGGAATTTCTGTTAACTGTTACTCTGGTGGAAAAGTAAGCAGTTCATTTACCTTGAGTATGCAGGCATTACTCTACCTGGCGCCCATTACATTCCATCCGATATAACTCACTCCCTTCTTCACTGAGTGTGGCCGCGAGCCTTTCATTGCCTTGAGACCTGCTTTACCCAAACTCTACGTTTCAAGGTGTAAATGATGAAATTTTGAAAATATTTTTTTGTGGTGTATGGAAGTTAATCAAAAGAACAATATAAAATTACTTCCATTTATACAGGGTGTGTTCAACATCTACTACGAATAATGGTCAAAAACTTTCTTATATCCAATGACCCGCCCGGTATTTCTTCATCTCGTTGAACGCAAAAATTAGTTTCGAAACTTTTTTCATAAGGTTTTCCTATACCTAAATCCTACAGTTTCTCAGCAATTCTGAATTTTCAATTCACTACACATTTAACAGGTATTTTATTATTCAATTCTCTGAGATTAATTCTGCAACTGTCAAATTACTATTGTTCTATGATTATCACTACCTAAAATCGTTGATATACTATTTTTGATGAAAATCGAAAATTGCTGGGAACGTATAGGATTTAGGTATAGGAAAACCTGTCATCCGAAAAAGTGTAACTTTGGTCTGTTTCTTTGTGTTGGAACAAACTGTATATACAGAAATAATAATCAATTGTGCTTTTGATTACCCTACACACACCACAAAAATATTTTCAGAATATCATCATTTACACCTCAAAATAAGCATCGCATCAGTGGGGACCACCCAGTATAAATATGATCGGTGAAACATCAACCACAACTGAAGCAGATCATCAGACGGTCGGACATTATAAATATTGATAATAATAATAGTTATTTAATAAACTAGGTTATTAAAGACAGCGACTAATGGTCAAGATATTTTAATGCGTGAGCGGAGCGAACGCGTTAATAGTTCGAGACCATTAGTCGCTAGATTAATAACCGAGTTTATTACAAGATTTTTCCGACGATCTCAACATGAATAGTGTATAAGTTCTTGATTAAAATACATTCTCAATTCGCACAAGACACGCATTTGACGTAAAGGAGTTTCTATGTTTCTATGTTCCAGTAGAGTTTTGACATTTCTCGTAGTGCTTCTGAATACTTTGTGTACGGTTTGCCATGAGGATTGCACATTAAAATGGCAAAAAAAATTGATCATTAATATGGGTCATTAATGCTCAATTTCGTACACATTAAAAGCACCTTTTATTTCGAGGTCGGCGGAAATAGTTATTTAATCATCCAGTTATTAATGACAAGTTCGGAATCATAAATCGATAGATTTCTGTCCGTCGACCAAATAATTAGTTGAGTATAAATTCTTAATTGAAATATATTATTTTTTGCACAACACTCACATATGTTCCAGTAGAGTTGGACATTACTTATATTGCGTCTGAAAACTTTGTGTTCTTTTGTTCATGACGATTTAAACTTTTAAATAGCATACAGGGTGTTTCATCATAAACTGGACAACATATATTTTCTTGTAGAGGACATCGGGAGAATCATTTTGCCTCATACAATATATCCCGTTTTCGAAGCATAAGCGAGATACAGGTTGTCAAACCTCATTTTTGAGCAAGATTCTTATGAGTGTGGTCAGTTATGTATGACACTTAAAGTAACGGTTTTTCGTCAAATCTCAGTATTTTTGGGTCCTCTATTCAGAAAAATTGACGAACTCCAAAAAAAATTACAAATGGCGGAAGACCATGTTCCATTTTTTTTGCGCTTGTCAAATTGGTTTTTATTTCTGAATGAACACAATTTCTAAGAATATCTGTGAAAATTTTTTTTCAAAAATCGAACATACATTTTTTTACATGTCTACAGCGATGAAAAAATGTCACTCGAAATAAAAGAAATTTGTACAATAGTACTCCTTGAATTATTATCACGAATATGTAAACAGAATTGTAAAATATCGAACGGTTTCGTTACTACAGTCATTCAAATGTTTCGTTCAGACCTCTGAAATAATGAAAAAAAATTGTTTTGAGTTCTAGAGTCAAAATAATTAAATTATTAACATGTCCAAACATTCTAGATGAATTTATTAAAAAAATCATTGAAACTTAGTTAGGACTCGAACCGACGTAGGTATTAAATAGGGAAATGGCACTGTTCTAAGGATATTAATATTCATTGCCAGGCAACGGTAGTTCCTAGTTCATAGAGTTGGACCGGTATTTGAATTTCAGTGAACATAATTTAGCCAGTAGTCAAAGTCTATGAACTACAAACTATCGTTGTTTATTAAATGTTCTGTGTTGCCTGGCAACGAATATTAATATCCTTAGAACAGTGCCATTTCCCTATTTAATACCTACAACGATTCGAGTCCCAACTAAGAGTTTCACTAATGTTTTTGTATAGATTCATCTAGAATGTTTGGACATGCTAATTATTTAATAATTTCGACTCTAGAACTCAAAACAATTTTTTTCATTATTTCAGAGGTCTGAACGAAACATTGAATGACTATAGTAACGAAACCGTTCGATATTTAACAATTATGTTTTCATATTCGTGATTCATAATTCAAGAAGTACAATTGTACAAAATTTCATTTATTTCGAGTGACATTTTTTCATCGCTGTTGACATGTAAAAAAAATTGTGTTCGATTTTTGAAAAAAATTTTCACAGAAATGCTTAGAAAATTGTGTTCATTCAGAAAATAAAAGTCAAATTGACAAGTGCAAAAAAAACTTGGAACATTGCAGGTCTTCCGCCATTTTGTAAAAAATTTTTGGAGTTCGTCAACTCTTCTGAATAGAAGACCCAAAAATACTGAGATTTGACCAAAAACTGTTACTTTAAGTCTTATACATAACTGACCACACTCATAAGAATCTTGCTCAAAAATGACGTTTGTATCTCGCTTATGCTTCGAAAACGGGATATATTGTATAAGGCAAAAATGATTCTCCCGATGTCGTCTACACGAAAATATATGTTTGTTTAGTTTATGATGAAACACCCTGTATATTGAACATTTAAATGTGTCATTATTGATCAATATTGTATATGTGAAACCCACATTTTATAATTCAATAAACTAGTTTATTTTTTGAAATAGGCATATGTTCCAATGAAGATAAAACACGTCGAATTTTGCTCCGTTGAATTCTTTAAATTTCGTGAAAAAATCGTAAAAAATAATTATTACAGTTGTGATATTTTGAAATCACTATTCTGTGGCAGTGATTGGTGAGATTTTCGCAGTTGTGGTCAAAGCCCGGGTGATTGATTTTCGTATTTCCTACAATTCAAGTATAAACTACAACAATCATCTGCTGTGTCGATTTTCCTAAAGAGTATCACACGCTGTCGAATTTAAAAGAGATGTCGCAAGCAGAAAATACAGCTGAAACAGCAAAAGACTTCAGCCAGAAACTTTTATACGAAAAAATAATCAAGAATAGAGATTAAGTAAAAAGATCGATAGCTGCGTCCGAAGCTAGACTTGTGTTGGAGATTCACTTACTGAGGGATAGAATTGATCAGCTGGAAAGAGAAAACTACAATCCGAAAGAAAAGTAGAGTTTATGGACCGAAAGAATAGAAGAAACAATATAATATTTTTGGATTGGACAAACCAGTTGGTGAGACTTCACCGGATTCGATTTGTGCTGAGCTGCGTAGATTATTGGGAGTAGACCTACAGATAAGTGATATTGGTGATTGCTACAGACTTGGTAGAGCCGAGATTTCCCCTATTAAGGTAGAGTTAGTTTCAGGTCTGAAAAAGAAAGAAATTTTTTCTAAAGTCAAGTTATTGAAAGGAACTGCAATTAGCATAGCAAACGACTCGACTGAAGCACAACGCAACGAGTACCGAGTATTGAAAACTTCTAGAAGCAAGAAAGGATACATCAGTAAAATCGTTCATTAAAGGTAATCGACTCATAGTTGGCACCAAGGAATATAGTGTCGAGGATCTGATTAACATCATCCCAGAAAAAAACCCCATAGTGCTTCCTCAACACCTTCAATTTCGGAAAACCAAGTTATACCGATAAAAACGAATGTGGAGAAGATTTTGATACGGACTGGGAAACCACGGAAACTACTGTGGAAGTAAGCGGTTCATTGGAAAAAGTATCGAATTCGGCACCACAGAGTCTGGGAAAATCTCCGAGCCTTCCAAGGTCACAGGGATCATCTAGAAAAATATCACCAAATAAAAAAGGATCGAAATTGGGCATGAAATTAAGAACTACCACGACAAGAACATAATTGTATGTATCTGCTTTTTCTTTCTACTTAGTTTAATATTGGTTTGAGCTTATTTGTGTGGTTTTGTGGGTCTTTTTTTTTCATTTTTTTTCGTAAGCCATGAATTCATTTATCAGGGAATATGATAAGGGACGATACGAAACACGAGATAATAGAGAATTTAAACACTTTCAAACACAATGGTGGAAATACGGAGTTGAAAATTTTTCACATGAATGTAAGAAGCGCAGCCAAAATTTTGATGAGTTGTTGTGTCGTTCTAGAAAAACTCTCATTGAAATTTGACATAATAATCTTAACTGAAACATTTCAAATAAATAATTTAGAAATATTCAGTATAGATGGATACCAAACTATATACAATGAAGGATCTTTGAACAAAAATTACGGTGTATTAGTTTACCTAAATGAAGGAATAGATCATACAAATAAGGTTATAACTCTGGGCGAAAATAAGTGTATCGAAATAAATATAAACGGGGAAAAATAACATTGCATTGACAGCAATTTACAGGTCACCCCGAACGTGTGTGAATGCCTTCAATACAGATCTTTACAATTATTTGGAAGACAAACAACATGTTAAACGCATGTGTTAATAGGCGATATAAATATCAATCTTTTGGGTGATAATGAGTTGATTGATGAATATAAAATGTTCTATATAGTTTTGGGTTCATATCAATTATAAATAAGTGCACAAGACCGGCAGGGAACAGCTGTTTAGATCATATTTCCATCAAAAAACGTCACTCCGAAAATCAATTAAATGGCATAAAAGGATATATTTTGAATTATTTGATATCGGATCATTTTCCAATCACTACTTACTATGGACTCTGGTAATAAAATGCTCACAAGTAAAAATTATGATAGTAGAGTAAAAATTTATTTGGATTATGCTAATTTGAGGAAAGATTTACAAAAACAGTCGTGGTCACAGATGTATAAAGAAAAGGATGTTAACATTGTGTCTGACTTTTTCATCACAATTTTGCAGAAATATATATTAAATAATACAAACTCTTGCTAAAAAGAAATTAAATAAAACGTAAAAAATGGATTACGCCGTCACCCTTGAAAGCAATAAAAAGAAAGAATGAACTATATATATCTTCAAAAGAGGATCCAAATAACGAAACCTTAAAATTACAATATAATAAATATAAAAATCATCTCAAATTTTTCAATAAAGAACGCAAAGAAAAATTATTACAGAATCAAAAGCCATATGGAGTTGCATGAAAAATATATGTGGGAATTCAAAAAACAATAAGACAGAGATAAAACCCATAAGCTATGAAGGAAACCATATTCGGGATGAAAAGGATATATGGCTAATACATTTAATGAGCATTACAGCAGTGTAGGAAAAGTGTACTCAATAAAATAAACTCTTCGCAAGATTATAAAGAACCTGATATCACGACTCAATGTAATTCTTTTTATCTGATTCCTGTGGATCCAGTGGAAATAGAGGATATCATAACTGGGCTTAAATCTGGAAAAGCTGAATTTCTGGTCTCATTCAGATCTGAAACATTAAAAGAAATAAAACATGAAATATCCGCTCCTTTGTCGTATTTGGTAAACATGTGCTTCGAAAGTGGGTGTTTTCCGGACAAGTTAAAGTTAGGCATCACCAAACCTCTTTACAAGGGTGGGGATCGCTCACTGATTACCAACTATAGGCCTATAACACCACTATCGAATTTGGTGAAAAGTGCATTAAAAAGCGAATCATAAATTACCTTGGGAAATATAACATAATTGATGAAAAACAGTATGGGGTCCTTGAGGGAAAATCAACCGAAGATGCAATGAGACAACTAACTGGCAGTTTGTATGAATGTCTAGATAAAAAATTCCATCTCTGTGTATATTCATAGATTTGTGTAAGGCATTCGATACTGTCTATCATCAAAGATTGCTGGGAAAATTGGAAAAATACGGATTTAGAGGGCATTTATTCAAGTTACTCAAGAGTTTATCTATCAAATAGAAGACAAATTGTTGAAGTAGGACATTCAAAAAGTGCAGAGAGATTAGTAACTCACGGAGTACCACAAGGTACAGTATTAGGACCCATACTGTCTCTTATATATATTAACAGTCTTCTGAAGTTGAAGGAATCGGAGGATGCTATTTGTTTTGCGGATGATGCAGTAATTCACTTCATGGGAAGTTCGTGGGAAGAATTGAAGGAAGAGGCACAGAGAAAATTTCGTGAAACAAACAAATGGCTTAAATGTAACAAACTTACCTTGAACATCGACAAAACGAAATATATGGTCTTCAATTCATATGCTACTGGTCTGCCGAATTTGGGTAATCTTACGATTGACAGTGATACTTCCATCGTTGAAACAAGAAGCATTAAATATTTGGGTATTACCATTGACCAGCAACTGAAATGGGATAAACAAATAAAGAATCTTGTTAATAAAATAAGGGGTCTACTATTCAAATTCAAATACTTACGTGAATATATGAGTAATATTAAATATTTGAAGATATTCTATCAGGCTTTGGTTCAATCATTAATTAGCTATGGTATCATTGGGTGGGGTGGTACTTACCAAAGCCACATAAAACTATTGGAAAATATCCAGAATTGATCTTGAAAATAATTAATCGAAAACCACCTACTTAAGGCTCCCTCAGACCAATGCGGCAAAACGTCACCACTTGCGGAAATTCGTACCGTCTCCGATCCGCAACTTATTGTTCCTACGTCGTTAGGTGGACGAGTTCAGACCGGCACGATTTTAATCGCGTACATAGCGATTTGTCTGCGTTTTTCTCAGCGCGGAAACTCATAGCGTTTTCTGTTGGGAAAACTGTGCGCACCAGAATTGCCCCATGCGCTCTGAGTGCAATTTTCATGAGCATATTTCATGTTCTTTGTACCAATGGAACACGAAAAATTGCCTGGGGCAATTCTGGTGCGCACCAGTTTTCCCAAAAGAAACGCTATCGTTCATTCAGCTGCGTTTTCGACTGATCTCCATTAATTCGGAAGTGTGTCCAACTTTCGGATATCATTTTCTATGGGGTGTAAAATTTCATCAAAACACTCTATTGACATTCTAAAATATACATAGAATCTCTTCTCGTCCTCTCGCAACATTGGAATCAATGTATGAAATTCTCCATATTCCAATCTTTCTTGATTGATTTTGTGAACCCAACGTAATAATAATAATATACAAATAGATGCTTTCTACCGTAAAAGTATCTTCTTCTACTGCAAGTAACATTAGTGCTTCTTCTTCATCTGATGATGTGTACATATTTTTTTCGCTATTTTCACAAGTACCTAACTATCGTAGAGATTGTCAAATGATGCGATTTCAATCGGATCGGTTTGAGGGGTACTGCAGATCCCGCAACGGATATTCGCAACAAATTCCGGTCACGGATGCGGTGCGATTTTGCCGCGTTGGTCTGTGGGAGCCTTTACTCGACCAACGATATATTTGCTTTTGCGCAGGTACATGATGTAAAGCAGCTTTATGCCATTAAAATTCTATCTTACATCGTATCTAAGAAAATATCTCTTAGAACATTGCCACATGATTACAAAACCAGGAATAAGGAAAATAATTACCAAACACCCAGATGCATCAAGACTATAGGACAACGAAGTTTCAGCTATCTTGCACCTAAAATTTTCAACATAATTCCTGAAGACTTGAAAAATATAAAAATAAAAAAGCATTCAAAAGAAAAATCAAGGCATGGATGAACATCAAAACAAGGTCATTACTGAATAACTTGATTAACAACAACTGAAGATAGAGACCGCTGCATAGTGAATATCCCAAGCTATACCTACCGAATCTGACATATCCTACTGAACCTATTCATTGTATACTTACCGATTGTGAAATATGATACAACAGCTAGTGCGAAATTGATAAGTGTGACCACTAACAAACTGTTCAATCTCATTGTCCTGTTACCTGAGTGTGCTGCTTGTTTTGAGGTTTCTTTTTCTTTTTTTTTCTTTCTTGAGACAATTCTAGAATATTTTTAGTTTCAGTTTCAATATCACGAACAGATTATAATACCTTTATATATCTCTGTGATACAACATGTTTATTTATCCAAATAAACTTTATTATTATTATATTAACCACTAGATTAATAAACGAGTGGATCACAAGGTTTTTCGTAGACTGCATTATGAATAAATTCCCGATTGAAATACCTTCTTATTTTTTGTGAGACATACATTTGACATAATATAAATTTCTATATTTCAGGAGATGTCGTGACTCGTATTGCTTTGAATACTTTGTGTTCGGTTGACCATGACGGTTGCAAATTAAAATAGCATGAATGGAACATTTACAATCGTTCATTTTTGTTCAATTCCGTATACGTTGAACCCACATTTTATTTTTGAGTTCGACGGAAAAAAATAATAACGGGTTGCAGCCTGCATCGTAGATAGAAGCTGTTAGCGACTGAAGAACACTATTGATTAATTAATACGTTGGAGACAAATTTCCGGACTTCAAGATTGATTGCCATTAGAACCGTACTTGAAAGGGACTTCTGAATACAGCGCTGCTTGATGCCTCGAAATGAAAAGCATTTTAATATAAGTCGTTTTTCTCGACGGTGCAACCTCTTACCTCGCAATCAAGCAGGAGACGTTTAAACGTGGAGGCGCGTAAACACTTCAAATGCCTTAATTACACATTGTTCCAGGGTGCAGTGGGGGCTGTCTGTTCCGCCGGTCGAGGTCGAGCTGTTCTACAGCGTTTAACGATGGGAAAAAGCTGATCCAATTGTTCAACAAACATCTCCTTATACACCTACTTCGTTTTCCTAATTTCCGACGCCCGCGCCCCAGCTTTCCTCGTCTGAGCCCCAAGTCAGATGAATATTTTCAATGAAGGTAGGGGTTGGATTTGGAAGGCAAATAAAATGTCTCTTCATTTCCTTAGAAATGGAATCGCGAATAAATTGGTTTGCTGGGTTACCCTGGATTTATAAGGGGTTATTCATTCAAAATGAATATTCACATAACTTTCGGAATTTATGAAGATGAAGAGTTGGAGTTTTCAAGATGAGTTCTGCCTTCAGTTAAATACGAATTAACGTACAACGAACAAACATCAATCTTTAGTTTGCTTTGGGATTGTTTGAATTCGTTTGAACCATGTCGGACAAATATTCACCGTACTCATGCGGAGTTTGAGTGTCTTCTTCCTTTATAATAGATTAGGGATGTAGCCTGTAAAAATGGTAAAATGAAAGAAACATAATAGAATGCATTTCATTGGAAAAAGCAGAGAATACAGTGAAAATGCAAGGAAATAGTTATTCATGATATGAGTGTTGAAAGTGACATTTTATTTTGTGATTGAAAACGAACAAAATGAAATCACTTTAACAATTGACTCAAAAGTCTATTTTAATATTCAAACAATCACAATGTTGTTGTGAACGGCGTTACCAACACTATGGTAACATGTTAATAAATGCTTCTTTACTAATAATAGTTATTTAATCAACAAAGTTATTAAAGACAGCGATTAACAGTTCGAGACCATTAGTCGCTCGATTAATAACCGAGTTGATAGCAAAATGTTTCCGACGATTTCAATAAGAATTGTGTATAAATTCTTGATTGCAATACATTCCCATCCTGCATAAGTCTTACATTTGACATAATAAAATTTCTATGTTCCAGGAGAGTTTTGACATTTCTCGTAGTGCTTCTGAATACTTTGTTAACGGTTGCCATGAGGATTGCACATTAAAATAGCCTAAATTGAGCATTAAAATGGGTCATTGATGATCAGTTTCGTATACATTAAAATCACCTTTTATTTTGAGATCGGCGGAAAAAACATGTAAGAAAAGCCCTGAACAGGAGATTTTGAGCGCTCGTTCATTGGTATTACCTCAAATTGAGACTTAAGATTGATACCAAATTTTAAAAATGCAGAATCGCAGCACAATCGGAATTATATCCTGGAAATTATTCAGTGATAATAGTTATTTATACAACAAGTGAGTTAAATGAATGTTTATTCATGAGAAGAAAGTTAATTTCTTCGAGTGAATAAACATTTTTAACTCACGTGTCGTATACAAAATTTTATCCCATTTTGATGAAAATTGAAATAATGAATACTTTTTAGAGGAAATATTAGGTATAATTCAAATTCATAACGGGATTTCCCTTCGATCGATGCTTGCTAGGGCAGTATGTAATCAATTGATTGCAAGTGTCAATGAAAATTATAGAACAGTCAAAGAATTTTGTTTCGAAAAAATGTTGAGCGGTGACGACGAGGTTGTAGTTCCTGAGTGCATTATACAAGAAGCAAATGAGACAGCAGAAACAGTAATTCCATCAAAAATATTGTACGAAAAGCAATATACTGCATTTGTGCCAAAGGTGTCAACGAAAAATAATTTTGGCGTATATTTCTGAACAATCCAAGTTAAGTCGTCGTCTTTATGGTCCTACTATTCGCAACTTAAGAAAATGTTCGGCCTGAGAAGTCCTCAAACACATGTGCTATAACGACTGAGCGTGTTTCCTTTGGAGGAGGTGCAGGTTTCCAGTTTCATTTTCAAAATCTTAATAATTGTAATTTTACTTTAATGATAGAAATGACTGTTAATGTAGAATTTTTGATAAATTTTAATAAACATACTTTAAAATGATTTTTAGGTGCATTGTGTGTGGAAAGAATTATTTTCAGAAAGTGAGTGGTGAACATTTTATTCCACTAGTGAATTAAAAATTTTTAATTCACTCAGTGGATAAACGTCAACTTACCCTTGTTACCATGGGTTGAATATTGTCGTCCTTAAACGTCAAAATGGGATAAAATCACATAATTCTATACCGATAAAATATGTTGAACATATAAATAAAAAAAAAACAAGTCTATGATTGTGATGATGTGATTCTCTTTAAATTTTGCATGATCGATCAGTATATCAGTTTTCATTCACAAAATAAATTTCACTCGAATCGGATATTCTGTTATGGAAACATAGAGATTCTTCTTTCATTATTTCAATTGAAAATTTGCATAAACATTCAGTATAGCAGTCTTCATTCACAAAAGAAATTTCAATTGAATCGGATATTCTGTTATGGAAATATAAAAATTCTTCTTTTCAATATTCCAATTAATTTTCTATGGTTCTTTCAACACTCTTGCCACGGAATTCAGTATATCAGTTTTCATTCACAAAATAAATTTCACTCGAATCGGATATTCTGTTATGGAAATATGTATAAAGATTCCTAATTCAATATTCCAATTGAATTTTCTATGGTTCTGTTTACACTATGGGCATAAAATGCTGCATGCGAATTCAGTATATCAGTTTTTCATTTCACTCGAATCGAATATTCTGATATGAAATATCGTGCGTTCAAAAAATTCGTGGTCAAGTAAGCTGTGGATTCTATTTCTCCTTAGAGTCTATGAGGGGAATAATAGAATCCACAGCTTACTTGACCACGAATTTTTTGAACGCAAGTTATAAAGATTCTTCTTTTCAATTTCTAATTGAATTTTCTATGGTTCTGTTAAAACTATGGCCGTACGATTTGACTCGTTAACGAACTCAACCGAGGCATTTGGGAAGAACCGAACTAACCCTGAAAATTTCAAGTCTCTAGGACAACGGACGGTCGGCCCCACGGACAGAATTGAGTTTAACTACGGATTCTTCATAAAGGAGTTGAACTCTATCGTTTAAGACCATTTTGGGCTCAAAATTCGAAGATTACAGACATGTAGGGAAAAAGATATAGCACCCGTTTAAGTTGAACGAGCGCTAAAAAAGACATTCAAATTGCGTTCTCGTCCAATTGTTGTCTGGTGGCTGCTCGATATGTTTGTTGATAGTGGAATATTTAATAATAGTGTTGATTCGGTTGTTCCTGAGGAAATGGAAGAGTCTGCTATAAGAGCAACTTTGAAACTACTACCTGAAAAATCAGCTCAGCTGTACGATATTACATACAGGGTGTTCCTAAATTGAACGTATAAACGAAAAGGGGAGATTCCTCAAGTGAACTCAAGAAAAAAAGTCCCATAAACATGGGGTCGCAAACGTTTCGTTTTCAAGATACAGAGTGTTTTTTCTCATAGTATCTACACTTCACAAGATATTCAACTGAAATTTGGCATAAATATTACATTTGAGAGTTCCCACCACGTGACATGGCAATTTCAATAGAAGATCTACAAGGTGATATTTTTTCTGGAACACTGCCACCTGTTCTTCTGCAGAACTTTTTTTTGGTGAGCAACTGTTAATTTGAAAAAATGTAGAAAGAAGCTTTGTTCTTATACTAAACTTTTCGGTCTCTTGTAATTTTGTCGTATCTACCAAAGATTTCGAGAAAAAAATTTTGAACGATTCTCTCGAAATCTTCGTGAAAATCCAAATTATGCTGGGAAAGCCACTGTAAGCTGTGGTGAATGAATTCAGTGTCAGTTTTTATGGAAATTTTCCTGATCTGTAGAGATGATTCATAAAGATTCGATAAACTTGTATAATCAAAACATGTTTTTGATTAAAACTTTAACACCCTGTATCTCGAAAACGAAACGTTTGCGACCCCATGTTTATGGGACTTTTTTTTCTTGAACTCACTTAAGGAATCCCCCCTTTTCGTTTGTATGTTCAATTTAGGAACACCCTGTATATCAATTTCTTGGTGTGATTTGAAAAATGAAGAAGGGAACTTCAGTAAACCTGTTTTCCTAGCGCACTTACAAAAAAATGAAAAATTTGGAGCTCATCAACTTTGTGGAACAAATGAAATCAAGTCAAGCACCCTTGTTAAAAATGTGTTGATTTTAGTGAATATTTCATATTTAAAACGGAAAAGTGAAGTATATCGTCCTAAAAAATAAAAGATTCTCACACATGAACAAGTTGACAAGTTTTTAGACGAGAACTAGATGATAAATACTTATTTTGCACAAGACAAGACATACATTTGACATAATTGAATGTGTATATACCAGTAGTTTTGACATTACTCGTATTGCATTTGGTTGCTTTGTGTTCGGTTGGCCATGATAATCGCACATTAAAATAGCACAAATTGAACATCGAAATGGGTCATTAATATTCAATTCTGTTCAAATTGAGCTCACCTTTTATTCTGAGGTCGACGACAATAGTTATTTAATCAAATAGTATATTAAAGACAGTGATTAATGGTCAAGATATTTTAAAATTTCGAGATCATTAGTCACTAGATTAATGAACGAGTTGATTACAAGATTTTTCTGAGGACTTGATAAGAATTGTGTATGAATTCTTGATTAAAATTGCACATTACAATTACATTAAAATCGGTCATTAATTTTCAATTTTGTACACATTGAAATCACCTTTTATTTTTAGGCCGACGGAAAAAATAATTCATGGGTAATCTGAAGTCGAGAAGTGGTAGCCGTTGAGTTTTTTGATGTTAAAAACGGTTTACTTCGATTGTCGGCAAAACTACAAGTCCTACAGAGAAAAGTTGAGTGTTGAGTTGTATGTGATGAAGAGACCTAAAACTTTAGTTTCATACTTTTTCTACATAATCTCAAAATTCATGTGATAAATAGAATGCGCCAAGTTTTAAGTCGGTGTTATAGGTGGGGAATTTGCAATTTTTGGTAGTTGAAGTTGAATCAATAAAAACAATGACATACTACATTATTGTTCACTTTGAAGAGGTCGACAAGAAAGCCCGCGTGTTTTCTCATGGTCAATCATAAATCGCTATTTGAAAGATAAACTCTAAACAAAACATATTTGTATTGTCTAATGACAAAAAATCTGTGAACTTTGTTTGATCAACAGATTTGTTTGAAGGGATATTCTGTAGTAGGTAATTATACCTATTTAGTAGCAGTGTTTTTTCAAGGTCAATTATACAGGGTGTGCCATCCATAAATTTCCACCCCGAATTTTGAGCTTTGGAATGGAATAACGAAAAAACGCTCGGACAGGTCAAATTTTGTTGAAAGGGAGACAACTAAGGGTGTTCAAATGAGTTTGACATCACTACTCCTCTGGTAGCAATCCTTAACAGCTCTCATTTTTGAATTGGAAAAAGAGGTCGAGCAGCACCTTATTGGAAAAGCAATTCAATTCTCTGCATGAATGGTTTTTCATCGGTTTCATTACAGTGACCCACTCATGCATGAAATAGAATTGCCTTTCCAACAAGCTGCTGATCTACCCCTTTTCCCTATTCGAAAATGAGAGCTTTTAGAGGTTGTTGCAAGAGGGGTAGTGATATCAATCTCATTTGAACACCCTTATTTGTGCCCCTTTCAACAAAATTTGACCTGTCCGAGCGTTTTTCGTTTGACATCCCAAAGCTCAAAATTCGTAGTGGAAAGTTATGAATGGCCCACCCTGTATACATCCGAATGAACCATTCATGATTACGTTTTTTCTTTTCTTGATTCATATTCGATATTTGATGAAATAAGATGTGAAGTTTCGTTGAAACTTTCCTAGTAAAAGGAGCATCTTCGTGTTAATGGCTTTAATAATATACAAACAAGGTGGCCACAACAACGGCGAGGCGTAATTGAATTCGGTATCGTGCGTGCCAAGTGTTCTGGGACCGAGAACAATCCAGTAGGTGAGATTGAAGCATTGCCCCCAGGACGTATATTGCTACAGGCTTTGTTTGGTTACAGAACTTTAAGGAAGATAATATGTTGACATGTATTTCATGTTGATGGAAAATTTATTGATGTATTATCATTTTAGCTGTATCAGTACCCAACCATTCGCCAGCGGACTATTCTAGAAATTTTATTATTTATGTTCATTTCGGAAAATGAAACAATTTTCCTTATTTTTCGTGAGATTCAAATAGAGAAACAGACGATGAAACTTAATTTCTGCTCTCTATTGATCTAGGTTTGGTTGGGTTTTATCAGTGAATATTTGTATAGGACGATTTCTTTAACGTATTCTCGACTTTATTATCACTATGTTCAAAGATGATAGTAATCATTTATCCGTCCTTCAAGACAATACAAAGTCTGTGTAGGGCATTAAAAAAATTAATTCAAATCTACCTATTTTAAACCTTCCAAAAAGTTCTTATCATAAAGGGTAAGTATTGTCTTTAACTTAATGAGAGGCAATAATTTAATTTGTCCTGTTAGTTTATTAAAGAGCCTGATAGACTGGTAAGTAAGTTTTTGGGAAATGATATTATATTCTTGCTTTTTGTCTAATTATAGTTATGTTATCAACTAGGTTGAAGTCCATAAGTTGCTACAACAATAAAAGAGTTGATTACAACATTTTTTCTTCAACCTCATTATGAATTGAGAATAAATTCATAAATTACACGTTGAAATAGCACAAAATGAATATTAAAATAGATCATTGAAGTTGAATTACACATTACTCATTAAATTCACCATTTGTTTTGAAGTCGACGGAAATAGTAATTCAATCAACAAGTTTATTAATGACAGCGAATAATGGTCAAGTTATTTTTTAAATAGTTTGATCAATTCAGTACACGATAAACCCACCTCTCATTTTGATGTCAATGGAAAAAATATATAATTGAAAATTTTACAACCGCCTACACCCAATCCGACTCTGTGGGAAAACCACCCTATCGAAATTTATCCGTTGAACAGACGTGATCCCCTCCTGCGAATATACTGTGGACGGACGCTTCAATGGTTTCAAATAATTCTACTCGAGAGAGTGATGGAGTGAAACTTTGTTGATTAAAATTTTCCCTGCGAAAGGATATGAAAGATAATTTTCTTCGATTCGGTGGAAGTCTCTAATACAGAAATTCGTGCTACAATTACGACGCAAATTCGAAATTCGCGAACACCATTCAGAGAAAATTAATATAAATAGGGTATCAAACAATAGAAAGGCCACAATTATAGCCCAGGAAAAATGTATAATGAAAGAAGAGTTGAATTTATAAATAAAAAAAATGAAACTCATAGCTCTTAAGATATTCAAATTTAATTTATAGTTGTTCCAATATAAAGAAGTGCGCAAAAGTTTCTGGCTTAACGCCATATGGTAGGACAAAAGAAGTCAAACTGGAAGAAGGGCAAATCAATAAAGTTGATACCGGGTGAAATTTCGGACCTAGGAATTCCGTACTAAGAAAAAAAGGCTTTTCAACGGTACATGAATTGACAACATAATATGTCTTAATACCTCCTGTTTTCATATGCTGTTGTTTTGAACAGAAAAGTAGAGTTCATATTAATGAACACAATAAAACAATAGGTCTCAGGATGTTGAATTTGAACTATTGTTTTCCGAACATGAGTAAGAATGAAAGGGCTGTAATTAACTTGAACATTTTTCCTTTAACTAATCGTTTCATTTAATTGTAAACAAATAAATTGATAAATCTCGAACTACATATGGAGATTTATGGGCGAGAGATTAGTATGAATTCTCGATGTACGTACTGTGTAACACAGTTGAAAGCTACAAACGAAACTACGTGATTTTTCGACATTTTCACTTTTTTCTGAGTTGCAAGCACTTTCCAAGACAACGATAGATACCAGAAAGTACCAGCTCCCAATTTTGTCGTTAAAGATGAAACCTTTTCAAAACATTGTCCCACAATAGTTCAATTTGCACAAAGAATGAAACTCTCACTCATGAATCCAATCTACATAAATAAGAAGAAGAAGCCGTTCAGCTGAAGAAAGAAATTAAATTTCTTGGTATAACACTGAACTCTCTCTAGAAAACACATGTTAGGATGACTGCAATCAAAGCAGTTTGGGAACTAAGTAATGGTGGCAGAAGAACTTGGGGATGTTAATTTTATATATGTACTGCAATGGATGGATACGTGATTGCAGTGGCTGAACTGAGCAATCCTTGATGATACAACGAATACGAAATTTGCAAAAAAATTCACTCAGAAAAAATTGAAACTGTTGTTAGAATCTTTGGGGGGGCTGCCGCCCCAAAGCCCCCCTCCTAGCTGCGCCAGTGCGTGATTGTTCCGTCAATCATTGAACCAAGTCCTTTTTTATCCAAAGACCAAAAATGTTATACTCCGTTCGGATATTATTGATCACGAAGTAGGCCTTTGTTAATTTATCTGAGGTTGGCAGTATTTACTGTCATAATGTAAAATAAATTCAACGTTGCCGAATATACCCGGCCTCGTCCGACGCGCTTTTTAGTTTAGATCAGAGAAATTTGGTTTGCAAAGAAACAAATTGAGGTTATAATTTATATGCTCATAAAATATTCTACTGTAGCTAGAATTCTGAAAAAAGAAGAAGAGAATTTCATTAGAAATGAGGCAATGTGTGAAAAAGTGCTATATGGAACTCAATTCGGTTCTCTCCACACAGGACATGATGATTTTTATGATAATTTTGATCATTTTCAACGTGAGTTAGAAGAATATAGAATATTTTATATCAATAGAAATTGTATTTTAGATGCACATATCTTCAAAAAGAGACTGATTAATGAAGATGACATGATGATTTTTATAATAATTTGATCATTTTCAACGTGAGTTAGAAGAATATAGAATATTTTATATCAATAGAAATTGTATTTTAGATGCACATATCTTCAAAAAGAGACTGATTAAAGAAGATAAAGTGTAAATCGAAAAGCTTCCCGGTTCAGGAAGATAAACCATAACAAATTAAACATTTCAAGCTTTTCAATAAAGCATTTTTCAAGCAAGTCAATATTTATACATTATCAACAAACATAATTATTACTTATTTTCTTAATGACTTTGGTCGTCACTTAATGTTTGATTGTTATTATAATGTGATTATAATTCTCTAATACATTTACAATACCATTGTACAAAGAATTATATTATTATTCGATTAAAGTAGTGAATCTGTAATGTAAAATTTCAATCTTCTGTCGTTAGGTATTCAGAACTGCCTGAGTTGCATTATCAATTTTTCAATTTTCAGATGTAAATTGTAAGAAATCGGTTATTTGTGCCACTTTCTCGTGGTTAGTTTTCACATCTGTTAAATCGATAAATGTGGAAATAATGGATGAACTTGTAAATTAATTGTGATTCAGAAACCTTTTTTCCAATTGAGGTAAGAATTCAGAGCTACGATTGAATCAGCGCGGCTTGTGTTCGACTACTTTAAAGTCCTCCAAGTAGATCCAGTCCTTGGAGGAGTCCTATAATCTCTCTAGGAAATGAACTATTTTTTTTCAGAGAGTTTTGTGCTATGGTAGCCTATCAGAATCCGATGCGACTCACTGCTTGGTACTCTGCAATGATCTATCCCGACAAGGTCTTTAAGTTCTGTCCTGGCTGAGCATAAGATCTGCCAGGTTTGGGTTCCAAGCTTTTTCCGTAAGTATGTTTCTACTATGGATGGTTCAGGGTATATATAGTCCGTTCACGAAAGGTTGAGCACATAGTAGGCGTTTTTTTAATTATCTGAAGTTGGCAGTATTTGCTGTCACAACGTAAAATAAATTCAACGTTGCCGAATGTAACCGGCCTCGTCCGACGAGAACTCTGGTTCGCAGTAAAACAAAGTGAGGTTACACTATTGTTTATTATTCTTATAATCTTATATAACAATTTGCCGCAGTTAAACATTCTAATTCTAAAATCAAAATGCCAGGAAGAATTTCCGTTGAAATGAGGCAGTGTGTGAAGCGGTGTTATTTGGAATTAAAAACAGCTTATGCTTCACACTCACACATATTGGAATCGACGATCATAACGAAAGTTGCGAACATTTTCAACGTAAGTTAGAAGAATATAAGATATTTTATATTAACCCATTAACGCCCAAATTATTATTTTTTTTTAATTTTACTCTGAAATTTGTATATGATGCGTAAAATATACCCTTCTGTAAGGTAAAAATAATTTAAATGGGAAAAAAAATTTATAAGTAGAAAAAAAACGCTGTCCTCATTTGAGGACGCTGGGCTGTCACAGGATTCAATTTTTTTTCAACAAAATAATACATTTTCATTAATGAATAAAAAAATTCTTTTTTCTCAATAATTTTTCACATTTATTGCACCACATCACTATTTCAATGTTTTGTTGTGATATTCAGGAAAACAATAAATGCATAAGGCGACTCCTCATTTTACACAGAATGTCCTTGGTTTCCCAGTACATCTTTCAAATTGACAACAGCGCTGATTTTTCCGTTTGCTTAGAACATGTCCAAGATTATCATTTCTCACATCATCGAAATATTGACTTTTTGAGGTGGTAGGAAATGATAAATGGTGCCCTTCAAAACTCATCTTCCATGGCCCAAGTTGAGGTATGTTACGTCAACTTGTCGTCTAAAATCTTTTATGGAAATCTATTGGGTTCAATTTGTTGGACAATAAAGAATGCAGGAATTCACAATTTCCATGTCAATCATCTTTGTGAAAAATGAGCAGTACCAGTTTTTTTTCTCCTTATAGCACTGGAATGCTTTTCTAAATGCCTTTCGAGGTGGTCGACACCTCCCATATATTTATTGTAGTTGTTTACTACGAGTGGTTGCGGAACAGCTACTTTTCTTTTTTTCTCGACTCCATCGTTGCACATTCACAAATGGTTCCATAACGTCGAAATTAGTTCCCAAAGAATCAATCCGAAATGATGATATGATAATAAAGTGGATGCATGCTGTATCACGGAACACTGGTCTGACAAAGGAAGACTGAGTTGTATTAACCTGGGAGATCACGATATTGTGCACTCTTTCTGCAGACATGATGGTAGATATGGTGGGGCCGCCATTGTGCTTCGAAAAGGAATCAAATTTCTGAAAATGACTAGTGTCAGGACACTTTCGGTGGAAAATCATGTGGAAATGGTGGCAGTGCGAATACCTGCTCAGAAATTAATAATTATGTCCATATACAGGCCGCCTAGAGGTGACTTTGCAAGGTTCATCTCACAACTCAGTATGGCTCTTGCTGTGGTCACTGAGGGGGTCAATTCCGCTTCCAGGGTCTTCATAGCTGGAGATTTTAACGTTAACTTTTTGATTGATGGAGATGGTAGGTGTGATGAACTGACAGGTTTATTCAGTTCTTTCGGGCTGAAACAGATCTTCAAAGAGGCGAGTCGTATTGCAGGTCAAACACAAACATGTATTGATAACGTTTTTACTGATCTTGAGGCGGATGTTTATCGAGGTCTCACATTTGATCCATTTATATCTGACCACAGGGCTCAATTGGTCCACTTGTTCCAAGGATCACCTAAAATAATTGAAAAGGAGGAATTAATTTCAAAACGTAACATTAATGAAAGAAATATAAATAAATTCAAGTCGATGTTGCTCGATGTGGATTGGAGCTCTGTGAAGCTTGACACCGCCGAAAAATCTTATGAGAGATTTCATACTATCGTTCAAGACTGTTTTGATTCTGCGTTTCCGGTGGAGCGTTGTAAATCAAGACCGAAAATGCCAACTTATCGAAAAATGGGGCGTCATAGTGCAGGTCTCAAAAAGGCAGTACAAGCTGCTCAAACTATACATTGGGTGAAAAAAAGTACCGAGTCCGCCAATCTTTATCCGTTCTGAAGAAACATTTCCGCCAAAGTTTCACTGAAGATAAGAAAAGTTTAAACGAGAGACTAATTTTGAATTCAAATGACAAAACGAAGACAATTTGGGATATAATCAATGCGGAATCAGGCAAAATGAAAAAGCACCCCTCCCAACTTAGTAATTTAACTGCTGGAAATATGGGTGATTTCTTTTCCACCATTGGCGAGAAAATATCTGCACAATGCTCATCATCTTGTGATGAATCTACCGAGATGACAAAGAAGCTCAAAACAGACAGAGTGCTTCGAGCTGAAACGATGTTTATGTATCCAACCACTCATGAAGAACTCATTGATACAACAAAAAAGTTGAAGAGTAAGTCAACTCAGGATCTATACGGTATGAGCACTATTATACTGAAGGAAGTTATCCATATTGTTGCCGAACCATTGTCTGGTATTTTTAATATGTGCATGTTAGAGGGCACATTTCCGAAGGAGCTAAAAGTTGCAAAAGTTTTGCCGGTCCACAAAAAAGGAGACATCGATGATTGCAATAATTTCCGACCGATCGCGATTTTGCCCACGTTCTCGAAACTCTTCGAGTTCATATTGAAGGAGAGACTCATGAGTTTTTTGGGGAGCAGTCTCAACCCTCATCAACACGGGTTTAGGAAGAAAAAATCGACCACCACCGCCTTGACGGATTTATTGGAGGGTATTGCGCAAGCTTTTGAAGATTACGATAGCTGTGAACTCCTCGCTGTTGATCTCAGTAAAGCTTTCGATAGCGTAAGAAAGGACATATTGATTGCTAAGCTTGAACATTATGGAGTCAGGGGTGTGTCCTCGAAGTTGTTCGAGTCCTACCTAACAGACAGGCTGCAGGTAGTGGAGTGGAAGGGTATTACATCTGAGGCAAAAACCATCAATATAGGTGTACCTCAGGGTTCGATCTTAGGTCCACTTTTATTTCTTGTATATATAAATGACCTACCTGAGAATGTAAGTAGCACCAGAAGTATCCTTTACACAGATGACACCACTTTTATGAATTCGGCCCCCACCGAGGGGGAATTGGACGAACTTTCAGTGACTACGCTTGATATGGCCGAGAATTGGTTCGGAGCAAATGGACTTAAATTGAACAAAGATAAAACACAGAGAATTAAATTTAGAACAGAATCTGACGAAAGTACTGTCTGCTTACTTGGGATATATGTTGATGCAGAGTTGAAGTGGGGAGAGCATCTTAAATTCTTGAAAAAAAAGTTATCGACAGCCATTTTCACGATACGCCGCATAAAGGAGGTCGCAAGTAAAGAAATAAGTAAGCTCACCTATTACAGTAATTTTCATCCTGTAGCAACATATGGGATTCTGTTATGGGGATACGGTCCAGGACTGCAGCAGGTATTGCTGAAACAAAAAGAAGCTATTAGAGCCATATGTGGAGTTCCGACTACGACTAGCTGTAGAGAACTTTTTGGGCAGTTGGGCATACTTACTGTAACATCCGTTTTTATACTTACCTGTCTGAAGTATGTACACAATAATAGATCACGTTTTCCAACCAACGGTCACTATCACAACTACATGACTAGGGCTCGAGACCACTTCTCAATCGAGCACCATCGTCTGAAGAGAACCCAAATGGGCATCAATTACACCTGCCTAAAATTGTACAACAGTATTCCTAGAAGACTAAAAGATGCACCTGAAAATTTGTTCCACAAAGAAATGAAGAAGATTCTTCTAAGTCGCACATTTTATACAGTCGATGAGTTTTTGATTCATATGATTTCACTGTGATGTTTTATTTATTTATTTTTACTGAATGTTATTCTAATTTGTATTTGTTCTGACGTACCTTGTAATTGTTTTATACTTGAAGGTTAATAAATTATTATTATTATTATTAATATCACGAACTAGTCAAAACCCAGCGTCCTATTTTGAGGACACATACTTTGTCATCACTTCATGAAAAAAGTTATGCAAAATAACTGAATACCATTTATTACCGTAATAATTTTACTAGTATAAAAAAACAATTTATAAATATAAAACTACTCACCCGCAAAATTTATAACAAAAGTACACTGTTTATTTCGACGATGAATGGATCGACAAAAGTCTGAAATTCAAAGTTGCACAATTTCGAAGAAGAAACGAAAATTTTTTAGTTGAAATTGTAAAGGGTAACTGAAAATAGTTTCAAATGAACTGTCAAATATGCAAACATAAGGAGAGAAGCTCCATATATTCCTTATCGCAAAAAGAAATAGCCGTCCTCAAATGAGGACGCTGGGCGCTAATGGGTTAATAGAAATTGTATTTTAGATGCACATGACTTCAATTAGAAGAGTTATTAATGAAGATGATGACAAAGAGTTTCGTTCTATTGGAAGACCCAAGAAGACATCCACAGTAGACGATTTTATATTTAGAAAAGATCTGCAACGACAAATTTGGAATTTTAATTTGAAAAATGAATACTTTTCGATCAACGCACTACTGACTTATGCTAGGGAACATTTGGAGTATAACGAAGGACGTACAAAACTCTTCAAAATTATAAAGTCAATGGGGTATAAATACAAAAAAGTTAATGAACGCAAAATTTTATGTGAACAGAAGCATGTTGTTGCACCCAGAATTACTTTCCTGCGAAAATTTTTACAATTTAAATCTGTAGAAAATATCAGGTTCATCTATTCGTCGATGGACCCACGAATCTGATATGAAGTCGAATCCATCGACATTAAAAAATGAAGGCAAGCGATTCACGGTGTTGCTTGCAGGAAGTAATTTTGGGTTTTTGGAAGGATGTGACTTGATGTTAGATTCAAAATATAATGACCGTGACTATCACAAGACCATGACAAGTGAAATTTTTCAAAATTGGATTGTTAATCAACTAATTCCAGCTTTATCAAAGATTTTATATGGGCGTTGATGAGGAGTTATTGATGATGGAAATATCCCAAATGATAATACTTTTATGTTCTTAGTATTAGTGTCCAGAATAATCAGTTACTTTGCTGGATATGGACAAAGAATTACCAATTCTCAGAATATATTCAACAGCGTTTCACAAGCTCTCGTCTGCTTCATCAGGCACCTACAAATTAGAGGTTTGAGATGTAAATCCATCAAATAGGTGTGTTATATATGATTGATGATGAGTATTGGATGGATTTGTACATCTTGTCGCTGAATGAATTTTGAGAATTGATAATTTTGCTCTGTCCTTATCCTGCAAAGTAATAATTCATTATTGTGAATACTATATTTACTTGTAAAACAATGAACTTGGAATCATACTTTCATTAATGAATACTTTCTGAATTGTAGGTCGTTACTGTGGTCGATAACCATTTGATTGCAAGATCAATAAATTTTATTTCTCTCTCTTTCTAGGTCGTTACTGCAATTGAAGATGGTGAAATATGTAAGCAATTTTATTGTTTTCTGCAATATAACTGGATTTTGAAACTTTGAATTTGGTGGTAAATAATCTAGATACCTCCATATGAGCATTGTTATACCTATAATCAGAAGATTAGTGGAGAAAAAGATGAAAAAGAATCCATGATATGGCCGCATGGACAACAAAATTTCGGAGTCTTATGATAATAATTATTGTTTTTTCTTACATTTGTTTTGGGTAGATTTTCACTTGAATTGTTCAAATCCTTATATTCAGTACAAATTTCGATCGTATATTTTCTCCAATTCTTTTCCAATATTTCTGTTCAAATGCATTAATAATTTGATTCTACCTTGACTCATTGTATTGTATATGGATAGTGTTGATTGATAACTCTGTTGTTTTTTATTTCCTGTTATAAATTCTTTACAATTGCAATTCTATTACCTGAAGTTACGAATACGAATGTTACTTGAAATATTTTATAAGTATTGATAGAAATAATTGTTGATATAATAAAGGATTCAACTCAAAGTTCTTCTTCATTTAAGAGCATCATAACTATATTGAGTAAATCAACTAAACACTTGTTAAATTGTAAATCGAAAACTTCTTCAATTATAAACAATTGCATATGACCTATTTTGAATTTTTTTATTGTTACCTTCAATTTAATATTTTTCAATATTAGGTAGTCACCTACTTCATTGTAAACTATTGATTTTAGTTCAACTCAATTAATATTAGTTAATAACTTTAGTGTCAGATATTATTGCATATACAGGTATCATTACTGTATAGATGAGTTAATTCATCAAATCCTCGATAAAGTGTAAATTGAAAAACTCTTTTGGTTCAGGAGGATAAATTAATACAAATTAATCCTTTCAAGCTCCTCATCCATAGGATTTTCTCAAGTCCATATGTACACATTATCAACAATAATAAGATAACTGATTTCCTAGAAGATGTTGTGAAGATGTGGGTTGCACTTCAAGCAAAGCATCCACATTTATTACTCTAGATATATCTTGATTCGTTTTGAGCATAAATATATATATATAGGTAAAATGTTTTCATTGTACACATAATGTTTGCTTCAGAACTTTTTCTTCAATTGACTTGATTCTGTTCATTCGCACTTCTATTGACTGATAATTCTCGAATACTCCAAATGGTGGGATTGATTAAGCCTGAAACGTCGTCAACGTTCATCTGGGTTTGATTTCTTCTTTTATTCCCAATTATTAAGGTCCAACATAACCACAACATGTTTTACATTATTCTCGAATTCATTTAATATACCATTAGTTTCCATTTTTCAAACAATGATATTTTTATTCGAGTCAGGTTGTGAATTTGTAACGTAAAATTTCAATCTTCTGTCGTTCGATATTTAGAACTGTCTGAATTGCGTTATCAATTTGTCAATTTTCAGATGTGAATTGACATTGTAAAAAATCCGCGATTTATAAATCTTTCTTGTAATATTGACAACATTGCGTATCAATATGACAAGAAAATAACAAACATAACCTAACATTTTAATATACACAGTGAAATATGCCAAATTGTCATGGCCAACCGACGGCTCAACCTTTCGTGAACGGACTATATATATATTCCAATACATATTTGGTTGGATCAAACACCTAAGCTAGGCTTGTGTTGTTTTTGATCCAAACATAACAAATAAATATATGAACAAATAAATCAACGTATAATCAGAATTTTAAACTTCACATGAATAATAATAAAGAAAATTTCAAAAAAGACTGATATTATTTCCACTGATCTTTCTGGTCCCTATTTACGTTCAGATTATAAATGCTGTACTTTGCCAACTGACCCTAGTTTGCCTAAAACTGAACTGCCATAAAACTGTGAAGCATATACTCATTTTGTCCTTGATTTTTTTAATTCAAACGTCCAAACTTAGTAAAAAAAATTGTTGGGATTAATGTACTTATGAAAATTTCGGAGCATAGAGAGCAAATAGAAGAAGTTTTTGTTTATCACTGACAACATTCGCGAAAATCTCATCAAAGCGCCAGTTGAATCTAATTAATTTCCTTCGAACCGTAGGGATGTCTTAAACATCTTCGTACCTAATCAAAGGTGAATATTAAGTCCAAGCCCTCATCTTCATTTAAATCGTGTGAGTGTACTTGAAAGTGGTTTGTAAATTAATGATAGAATCCACTCATAAACCATTCCATAGACAAGTTCTTCGCTCGCATGCTGTGTAATAAATATTTTGGATTCCACCAAGAACCCTAGATGGATAACTCATACACGTATAGACTCAGGGATGAGACTTCAATGTCTTAGGGATAGGAATATAACCTCAGTTCGCCAGCGCAGGACTAGGATATTTCATATTCACCAGCTTCTATCGGACAAAATAATTTATACCTGTTCGTTGAAACTTCCGTTAGTGGGAGTCGACTTCGGTTTGCGCCAGGCCTTAGATTCGTTCTAATCTCAAATCTGATTTGAATTTTGCTCCAAAAATGGCATGAAGTGTCATTAATAGTTATTTAATCAATTAGGTTATTAAAGACAGCGACTAATGGTCGAGATATTTTTAAGCGTGACCGGAGTTAATAGTTCGAGACCATTAGTCGCTTGATTAATAACCGAGTTGATAACAAGATTTTTCCGACGATCTAAACATGAATTGTGTATAAATTCTTGATTGAAATACAATTTTATTTTGCACAAGACATACATTTGACAAAATGGAATTTCTATGTTCCCGTAGAGTTTTGACATTTCTCGTAGTGCTTCTGAATACTTTGTGTACGGTTGCCATGGGGATTGCGCATTAAAATGGCAACAAAATTGAGCCTTAAAATAGGTCTTTAATGCTCAATTTCGTACACATTAAAATCACATTTTATTTCGAGGTCAGCGGAAAACACACATATATAATATACATATTTAGCATTAAAATAGGTCATTAATGATCAATTTCGTACACATTAGAATCATTTTTTATTTCGGGATCAGCGGAAAAATATGTATCTGTTCGACATAATGTACTTACTTAACCTTGCGTATTCTACCCTTTGATATTCTCGATAATAAAATAAAAGCTGACCTTTTCGTGTGGACATAATTTACAAATGAATGGAGCTTCTTTATATGAATTTTCACTCTGTGCAGTACTAAATAGATCTTAATTATTGTCATAGCAGTTATAAGTTATGTATCACTTCAATTTCATGTTTTCTTCTGATCATTCCATCATTATATTACTATTTCCGCCGACTTCGAAATAAAAGGTGATTTTAATTACTAAATTGAGCATTAATTACCCATTTCAATGCTCTTTTTAGCCCTTTTAATGTGCAATCCTCATAGCGACCGCTCACAAAGTATTCAGAAGCACTACGAGAAATGTCAAAACTCTACTGAAACATATATAGAAATTTCACTTTGACAAACGTATGTCTTGTGCAAAATGAAAATGTATTTCAATCAAGAATTCAAACACAATTCATATTGAGATCGTCGGAAAAATCTTGTAATCAACTCGGTTATTAATCGATATTTAAGCGTTCGCTACGCTCACGCTTTAAAATATCTTGACCATTAGTCGCTGTCTTAAATAACCTAGTTAATTAAATAACTATTAATGTATATACAGATAACTACTATGGCAGTGGTTCCCAATTGGTGGTCCGGGGACCCCTGAGGATCCGCGAGGTATGGGGGAGGGAAGAAAATTTCCAAAATTTTCCAACTGTGCATTGAATGATTAAAAAACCAATAGTGAAAAGGAGTGGTATTTTGGTTTGCCACTCTATTTTTTTTAGAGCTTTAAAAATAAGACAAATTTCCTTAGTGATCCTTTTTTACGTCTGCATTCCCAGATAAACACACTCTACAGAACCACATGGCATATGTTATCATTTGTATGTGATGTGCTCATACCTCCAAAATGAAATTCGAATTATTACACGGTTTTAAAGAAAAAACTCAAAACTCATTACATTTTGGAAAAGATATAACGGTTTTTGAAGTACGAATAAACGTGAAAAGACTCGTATGATGATTACAACTGAAATATATTTGGAAATGTCAAATGACAAATCAACGTCATAAAAAAGAATTCTTGAATCGAAAAATTATTCGAGTTTAATAAAATTTTGCAGACATGAGAAGATCACCAATTAAGTACTGAGTTTCATATCGATCAAATGAGCAGTTTGAAATAAGGGAAATATTCCATTGTCAATAACTTCGAAACTACTCAACTGATCAGGCCCGATGAAGAACTCTAATGAGATATTCAGGTCACATACCTATCTTGAAAATTTCAACTTTTAACTCTTTCCGTTCGAAGGTTGTGAGTGTTCAAGTCCAGACCTCCGCCATAGGCCGGTCCCTAGGTTTGCAAGTTGTTTAGCATAAGTTTGATTAATAAACTTTTTTCTCATATTTTGAATCTTTTCACTCACTTATATTAGATTTGTTTAGATCTTTAAGAAATAGTGGGTGTCAAATTCTTCAATGCAGATCTCATACTATTGTTAGAGATGCCTTGAAGCAATTCTTGAAAATGCATACTGGTACTGTAGTAGAGTCTCTCGTCGGGGGTGAATGAGCCTAATAAATGTCCCGGAATAAAGACAAAAAAGCCATGGGGTTAAAAGGATATCGTAGATGATTTCAAGTCACCTGAAGAAGTTGCTACGATATAAGCCTATATTGGAAAGACTTATAAATATCTCTGAATTATTCATGGAGTAGAACGATAGAAAAACCCAATGATAATATATACTCGTAAACGGATTATTTCAATTAAAGTCTCTAGCTTCAAACAAGCCATTGTCTTAGTTTAATTATCAATACCACATAGTTAATTTTCCGGTTTTCCGGAATCTCAGTCAGACGTCAATTGTATTCGACAACTTTGAACTGTTCGGGCTCAATGCAACCCTGGGACCGGTTGCATTGCCGTAGTTTGGCCACACAAGCCGCACTTCATTACTTCGCTCGATTCAGAGTCTGCGGCTTCGTACAGGCAACTATAAAGCTCGGGAAAGCTTCAGGAAAGCACAAAAGCTCACTTAGGCCTTGTATCTCGCCTTGGATCAGTCTGAGCCAACTTCGGTGCTGATTTATGAAAAACATTACTGCTATATTGTTCAAGAGATAATAGTGGTGATTCTTCGTAGTCCAAAATATATGGAGAGTTGTCCTCTTACCTGCTCAACAAGAAATATTATATTTTCCTATGAATTTATACCTTCATATGAGTTTTCAAAAATTAGTAGTGGTTATTCCTTGAGTAATTTCCAGAAAAAAGTACCATGAACATGAGATCTCAAAAGTTCCGTTTTGAAGATGCAGTGTGGTTAGGATTTTCTTCTTATATCGTCTACACAATAAAGTACTGAAATTGGGCATTAGCTCAGTTTCAATAGCAAATCTACAGGATGGTAGTTTTTGGAACACTCTCCCCTGTTTTAATCTGAGACTTTTTTGATGAGCTTATGCTCCTCAAAAAAAATATGAAAAGAAGCTTTGTTGTCATACTAAACTTTGTGAACCACCACATCTAAATACTGAATTTCAAATCGACCGGATGTGTTCTTTCAGAAATATCAAGAAACATGAGGGAAATATTCCAATGACAACAACGCTAACTTACTCAAATGAGATTTTAAGGCCCCAAAACCACCCTGAAAATTTGTTTTAGCTCTTTTAGTTCGAAGGTTGTACTGGTAGGAAATTTTTATTTTTCTCAAAGTCCTCTAATGAGACGATGCTGACGGAATTGAGTACAAATATGCACGTCAATAGTTGTTTCAAATATAAATTTTATCATTGATCGGATCATGGATTTGATAACATAATAATAAGACGAAGTTTAAGCGAGGGTAATTGCGAAACCGATCAATGAATTCTTTCTTTTTCAGAACATATGGATATATAGAAGTCTCAAATTTACCATAAAAATTTCAAACCTCTTACTCCTTTCAACCAAACCATCTAGGTCTAAGTCACTAGCGGAACATCCTAAGGAGGGGTAATATCACCAATCGTTTGAAGCTTGGTTATGGATGAACTATTGCATAGGCTAATAGAGCTTGCCTTCGAATGTATAGGCTATGCCTATGACAGGGTCCTAATTGTAAAAGGTAAATTCGATGTTGTCCTCTGTGACTTGTTATAGAAGGTCCTCAGAATTATTGAGCAGTGATGCTTGTCAGTGGTGCTGAGCATTATACCAGCCCAGGCCAGATTAACTCCATTCACCTGGAAAAGAAACCTTCAAGCTGTGAAATCTGTCATGGTAAATAGAGATATCGTAGAGTGGAATTATGAAGTCATATATCTGGAAATTACCCAAGACAGTAAGTAAGTTTCTGAAGAATAAGCATGTTAAAATTAATGCTTGTAAAGCAACAAGAGCTTGAGTGGCATGTAGAGTATTATCCGGTAGAACCCTAAAAATATTGACATGTATTCAGAGACCAATAATAATAACATATGGGGCAGTAATCTGGTTTGAAAATACTCGATAACTACAAGGGCTTGCCTGGTACTATAAGTACATACCTGACTAGAGCACTTGATGTCGTCAGAGATCTCACTCCCATACATCTAGTGATCAATATGGTAACCCATGAGGCTAAGAATATCTAGGGAAGGTACAAGAAAAGGCAGAATCAAAAGTCAGAGAGCCTGGTCCTCTCTGACCGCTTCTCATCAGCGAACCTTACTAGTAATGTTGTGATCAAAAAGGTGAGTATCGAAAAGAAAGTCGATGCTGTGGAGAATGAAGAGTGGGAGAGCACTGTCCTAAAATTCAAAAGAATACTGTCAAATGGTGTGCAGTTGTTTTTAAAACCCGGTGTACCTACACTATCGTTAACTCCTAGTTGAGTCATTTTCAGGCAGAAATACTTATAACCGAAAAATGTGTTAAGAATTGAGTGGACTGTATATTTTTTGCTGGTTCGGAGGCAGAATTTAGAATAAAACAATTTAAAGAACCATCAATAAATAAGAAAAAATCCTACCTTGAGATGTTGGGGCTGTTGCTTGGAAAACCCGAAATTCTCCGCAATCCAACTGGCCAGAGGAAGGGAGTCCTGCGGAGAGATCCTTGTGCAGAGAGGGGCCCAAATCTCCTATCTGAATGGGTTTATTGATAGTTCTTTCTTTAGCTTCTTTCTCGAGAAGCGGAATAAAAACAGCGAAACTTCACTATCAGAAGCACTAAAGTTCGTAAAATACTCGGAAACTGAGTAATTTGAAAAGGAAACGGCAAAAAAAAAATCAATTAAGAAAAATCGGTCGCAATCTATATTATTCTGATTCTTTTTCATTCCGTTCAACACATGTCGCGATATCGAGAAGAATTCAAATATCGTGTATATCCCGACATCTGCTGACACATCAGATAAATCAGAAAAATGAAAACATGAAATTTGAAGAAATCTATTTTCGGCGTTAACATACCGCCCACCAAATTTATAATTATAAATTTAAGCAATTGATTGAAAGTGACAAAAAAAACAATGGATGCAGTGAAAATGAAATTTTATATAAAAAAACACATAGAGAGGCAATAAACTTAATTTAAAGGGAAACTATTCGCCTGTTAACGGTATAAGACAGTTAACAGGACGACAAATGCTGGAAGTTGCAGTTTTGACCACAGCTACCCTGGGAATACCATCTGGGGAATTATTTAACTCTGAAATACGTCCCATTGGCCAACTTAACGGGTAGGTATGGACATCCCGGATGTAAACGACATCTCCTATTTTAGGAAGTGTGGAACTGGTCCACTTGTGTCTCTGTATTAAAGTGTTCAGATACTGCTTTGACCAACGTGTCCAAAAGGCTTGTACTATTTGTCTCAGGCGAGTCCATCTATCACGGACCGTAATTCTTTCTGGCAAGGGAGATTCAGGAGCGGCCAAAAGTTGCGTACCAACCAGAAAATGTCCCGGAGACAGGTAATCACACTCTGATGGGTCATCTGACAAAGGACACAATGGACGGCTATTTAACACCGCCTCGATTTGGCAGAATATGGTACTATATTCTTCGAAAGTGTAAAGCTCCTTACCTATCATGCGTAAGAGAAGGGATTTGGCGGATTTCACCCCAGCTTCCCAAAGTCCGCCGAAGTTTGGGGCGTAGGGGGGATTGAAACGCCATCTAACCTCTCGTGTAGCAAGAAAGTCCGCAATTTCACTCTGGTGCTGCAATAAGAAGCTATATGCTTCTTTCAGTTGCTTGGCAGCGGCGATAAAGTTGCGACCCTGGTCTGAAAGAATTTCAGATGGTAACCCTCGTCTAGCAATGAAACGTGAGAGGCAAGCCAGAAAGGCGGAAGCAGTGAGCTCGGAAACAAATTCCAAATGAATTGCTTTGGTTGATGCGCATACAAATAAGGCGAGATATCCTTTAGTGGTTCGAAATCTTCGAAGCTTAGTGTCGCGAACCATGAAGGGACCGGCAAAGTCAACACCGGTAGTGTTGAACGGACGAGAGATGTTGACTCGGGAGGCTGGAAGATCTGCCATAGTTGGCTGGAAAGAGGACGCTCGGAACCTGAAACAGGTTTTACATTGTCGAATACACTTACGAATTAGGGAGCGAGATGAAAGAATCCAAAATGTTCTCCTTAACAGAGCTTGAACATTGTTGGGTCCAGAATGGAGGGAGGCCAAGTGAAAATGTTTACACAGAAGTGTAGACAAAAAACATGATTTAGGAAGCAAAAGTGGATGCCTTGAATCAAAATCCAAATTAGAAAATTTCAATCTACCGCCCACCCTGAGAAGACCGCGTGAGTCTAAAAAGGGAGCGAGAGATTGTAGTTGTTTGGAAGGAGGCTGGTTTTTACGAAGGGACTTCAAGTCCGTAGAAAAATGAACATGTTGAACAATACGTACCAGTGACACTGTGGCATCATTCAACTCATCCACAGTCAGACTTTCTTTCCTCAGTACAGAGGAAGTTTTTCTACAACGACAGTTATGGATAAATCGATTTATCCATCCCATGACTCTACGAAGTCGAAGATAACTAGAAAATTTGGACTCAAACATCATATAAATTTCAGTGGGCTCTATTTTGTGAGTCACCAGAGACACTGAAATATTTTTCGTTTCAGGCAAAGTCTCTGAAACTTCAGAAACACTGAAGGGTCTAGGCCAATCCATATTGGAATCCATCGTCATTGAGAAACCATTCAACCAATTTTTCAGATTTATTTCATTCAAAAAATAATCAGGATAGCAACCCCGGGAAGCTAAGTCAGCTGGATTTTCCAGACCGGGAACATGAGACCAAAGAGCGTTCTTGGTGTCTTCTACAATTTGAGTCACTCTGTTGGCGACGAAGGTCTTCAACAAGTGAGGGGGTGTATGGATCCATGACAAAACAATTTGAGAGTCACAGAATAGCCGGACGGTTGAAATTGATAGCGGTATACTCTCTGAAATTCGTTTGACCAGCCTGGCCAATAAACAAGCTCCGGACAGTTCAAGACGAGGAATACTCAAGATCTTTAATGGAGCAACTTTACTTTTGGCTTGCCACAAATGGGAACGACGAAAACCAGTCGATTCGAAACACAAATAGACCACTGCTCCGTAGCCACTTTCGGAGGCATCACAGAATCCGACAATCGAAACGGAATCATAAGAGAGGGGGTGACAAAACGAGGAATTTTCAATTGATTTAAATAAGGTATTGAAGATACAAATTTCAACCAAGTCGTTTCTAAAAGGGGAGGAACCGGAAAATCCCAATCTAATTTAAGCAACCACAACTTTTGAAGTACAGACTTCATGAAAAACGTTATCGGACACAAGTAACCTAAGGGATCAAAAGTTTTCGCAATGAAAGATAAGATGTTACGCTTAGTACATGGGGAATTAAAAGGTTGTACATGAAAAGTGAATGCATCTATAGAAGGTTCCCAAGATAATCCTAAGATTTTAAGGGATTCGCAGCCATCTGAGAACTGTATAGGACTTTCCCTATGATCCTCTGGGAGACTAGAAAGTAATTCGGGGTGGTTTGTTGACCATTTTCTGAGTTCGTAACCGGCTCTACTCAACAATTCACGCAACTCATTCTTTAACAATTCGGCAGTCTCGACATCTTTGGCGCCGCTTATCACGTCGTCAATATATATTTGATTCGTTATAGCATATGAGGCCAGAGGAAAGCATTCACCTTCATCCTTCACCAACTGTTTCAGCACTCGTTGTGCCAAATACGCTGAAGGAGTCAATCCGTAGGTAACGGTGTTCAGTTCAAACTCTGCGATTGTATCTGAACCAGGGGGACGCCAAAAAATATGTTGGAATCGTCTATGTTCAGGGACAATAAGGGTCTGACGATACATTTTTTGTATATCGGCACATAAAGCAATTGCCTGCAAGCGAAATTCTGAAATAATGTCTTGTATGTCAGATTGCAATTTTGGACCCTTTAGAAGACGCTCATTCAAAGAAATGCCTGTCGAGTCTGGATCTGAAGCATTGAATACCACCCTCAACTTGGTTGTGGAACTTGTCTCTTTCATGACAGCGTGATGGGGAATTATGTATGAGGATGTAGAGGATGTTATAGACATGTGACCAAGATTACGATATTCTGTCATGAAATTTTGATACATGTTGAATTTTTCTGGTTGCTTTAAGAGTCTCTGTTCAAGACGTTTGAATGAAGTGTGTGATCTAGAGCAATTTGATCCGAGGGGAGTTGCATTTGGTTTAAAAGGAAGTGCTACAATGTAACGCCCATCCTTGTCCCGAGAATGGGTACTAAGAAAATGCTCTTCCACCAACACATCCTGTGGATCGAGCGGGGAACTAGGTGAAACTTCCTCTGTTTCCCAAAACTTTTGGAGGGCTGAACTGATGTCACAATGTACATGGAGAGAGGTGGCAATAGATTCTGAAATTTGAGAAGACGTGGGACCAACCAGAACCCATCCGAAGATAGTATTGACCGCAGTTGGGTTACCAGGAATAGATTGAATACCATCAATCAAAAGTTGAGGGAGCAAATCGGCTCCAATCAGGAAATCTACTGGAGAAGGTAAGTCGAAATCATCATCTGCCAGCTGCAAATTCACAAACTTGGAACGCACTTCCAGAGGGAGCTCCGAAGGAGGAAGCGGATGCGAAATGTTATCAAGAACGACAGCATGGCCCTTGACCATCCGAGAGGAATGCCGTGAATGTAACGAAACATCAACGGACCCAAATATACGCAAGTTCGATTGACCTAAACCTGAAACAGAACAAGTAGAGGGACAAATTTTCAAACCCAAGCAGGAAACACTGGACTTAGTAATGGCAGAAATATGAGAGCCAGGGTCATAAACAGCTCTAAGTACGTGTCTTTGACCAGTAACATCCTCAATTAGGAGACTTATAGTACCAAGAAGAATTGGTGAACTACCAGAAGATGCAATGCATGACACAGACTGAATGGGTTCAGCTTCAGATGAGTCACGACCATGAGGGGGACAGGTTACATTAAGTGAATTTTGGGTAGAGGAGGGAGGCGCAGTAACAGAAGAAGGGTGCAGAGAGGTATGATGTCTATTTGTTTTACAATGGCGGCATACAGAGCGAGAATTACAGTTTTCTCTACGATGTCGACCAAAACAGTTGAAACAACGTGAATTTTCTCTCAGATATTTATATTTATCATTCAGTGTCATATTCTGATACCGTGAACATTGATGCAAAAAATGCAAACTTTTACACAAGGGGCAAGCGAAAGTTCTACCATCAGAAGGAGAAGAATCTGTAGAGTTCACCAAAAGAACGTTTGAGCCGTGCGGTCTTGGTCTCGGAGAATTGCTATCAGCGGTTTTGGAAAGTTCCATTATACGAATTTGCTGCGTTACGAACTCAATTAATTGTTTGTAAGTGGGAATGCCGTTTGATGGCAACTTATTTTCAAAGGCACGTTTGGTGTTCGAATCTAAGTTATTCAAAGCTAAAGAAAATAACAGAAAATCTGCAAGATCTGGAATTTTTAAAGATTTTATTGAATTCACGGCTGTTTCATGATTATGTAGATAATCTTTGAGCGATGACAGTGAAGGATGAGAGAGAGACTTGAATTGCAGTAATTTCGAAAAATAAACAGAAGCAAGACGTCTAGGGTTTTGGTAACGCTGAACTAAAGCATCATACGCTATATCGTAGTTATCAGGAATCAACTGAAGACCACTGATAACAGCCAGAGCTTCACCCTTGAGTGTGGTTTTTAAATATTGAAATTTTTGCGTTTTATCTATCATGGAGTTTTTATGAACCAATGAGTTATACAATGAAATGAATTCTACCCAGTTATCTATTTTACCATCGAATGAGGGAAGTGCAATAGTCGGAAGCATCTGTGGTACTGGTGTAGTGCTAGGGGTGGTATCAGGTGTGGTCAAAACTGCATTTTGTTTCGCTAAATCACACTGTATACTATGAATGGAGGCTAGTATCTCCTCAAAGGAGGCTTGAACTTGAGAGATCTCGATTTTATCCTTTTGAGGCATATTCTCGTTGAGTGCCTCGATTTCATTTTGAACTTCTTCAAATTTATCAGAATATTTAATAAGTTGATTGACAAAGTAGTTAACGTTAGCAAGATTATCAGAAGAATATGTTTTGCACTTATTGAAAATAGATGTAACGGTCGCGAAAATATTATCTCTATGAGACAAAAGTTTACTCTGAACTTTCATCAGTTCAGGATCAATCGATTCCGGTTTAGCTTTTGAAGTCATTTTGTAAATGAACTGAAATTTCCTAAAATTCAAGGAAGAAAAGTTAAATCTGGCAACGTCGAATGAAAGATTTCCCTTTCAAAAGGAAATTATTCATACACCGGCAACGTCGCACAGGAATTCAAAATGAAGGATGCTAGGTACAAAAAATCGAAGTTGAATTTGAATATTCTAAATTACAAAATTTGGCACGATAGGACCATGTTAAGAATTGAGTGGACTGTATATTTTTGCTGGTTCGGAGGCAGAATTTAGAATAAAACAACTTAAAGAACCATCAATAAATAAGGAAAATTCCTACCTTGAGATGTTGGGGCTGTTGCTTGGAAAACTCGAAATTCTCCGCAATCCAACTGGCCAGAGGAAGGGAGTCCTGCGGAGAGATCCTTGTGCAGAGAGGGGCCCAAATCTCCTATCTGAATGGGTTTATTGATAGTTCTTTCTTTAGCTTCTTTCTCGAGAAGCGGAATAAAAACAGCGAAACTTCACTATCAGAAGCACTAAAGTTCGTAAAATACTCGGAAACTGAGTAATTTGAAAAGGAAACGGCAGAAAATAACTTTGAAAAAATACGCAATAATTAATTAAGAAATTCGGTCGCAATCTATATTATTCTGATTCTTTTTCATTCCGTTCAACACATGTCGCGATATCGAGAAGAATTCAAATATCGTGTATATCACGACATCTGCTGACACATCAG
Organism: Propylea japonica; assembly: GCA_013421045.1. Lineage (NCBI taxonomy): Eukaryota > Metazoa > Arthropoda > Insecta > Coleoptera > Coccinellidae > Propylea > Propylea japonica. Next base: position 11,430,619 of record CM024248.1, on the reverse strand, counting down.
ACAAATTAGAAGAATTAAAACATGAAATTGAAGAAATCTATTTTCGGCGTTAACAAAATGCTTTTGAAGAAATCTGGAAAGAAACTGTTGATGATTGTGACATAGTAATCCATTCTGATAGTCAAGATTCTATTAAAGCAGAACTCCTATGTAATCGACTCAAAGCTTTTATGGGAGTGCCAAAGAAACTCAATGAAGTAGGCGAAAACAACAAGGTCTCTTTATTCTGGGTTTCCGATCATTGGAGAATCGAAGGAAATTAAGAAGTTAACACACTAGCCAGAAAGGAGACACTAAACGCTACTTAGTAATCGCCCAGAACCTTTCTATGGTATAGTAGAATGCGCCTTAAAGAAAGAGTTTTTGGAGTAGGAAAAAACTGGGGGAGAAGCATTCTGAAGAATCATTCCAAGAATCAATAGGATATTGTCGTCTATAGATGAGGTGAGACGGTGAGGGAAAGGAAATTCCTGTTCGCTGCCGATAGCAATCCATGGCGTACTCTGATTTTTTTAAGAGTTTATTAAAAAATAATAATAAACCTCTCAGAAAAAATCAGAGTTCACCACTGGATTGCTATCAGAAGAGTGCCTGTATAATGTTTATTTTTCAACATCCTAGCATAAACAGAAACGGAGATAATGACCAAAGTTGAATCCCCCAAATTTCAATTTTGGCCTTTAACTCGGAAACGAAAGAAGATAGAGGAATGCAGTTGATGTCATTATTAGTTTCTCGAAAAAAAAAAGTACCATTCATTTTTCTCTATTTCTTCTGGTAAAAAGGTTTCAGTTCATGTAGCACCAATTTTGCCCAACCTGTACATTGCAATATATACAGTAGTTATGTAAAACAAGACCTAGACGTAATGCTGGTACAGGAGCCTTGGGTCATGGGATCCAAGATCAAAGGACTACCAAATGGGTCAGGTTAAACTTATTTATCATGAAGGGGCGCTGGCCCCAGAGCGGCACTCTACATTAACAAAACTTACAATATCTGCCTCTCTCCAGATTTATACAACGCGACATTGCAGCAGTAGTTATGGATGTCCGTCTTCCCGGAGGTAACGTCAAAGTGGTCATAGCTTCAAGTTACCACCATGAGGAGGAAGCATCCCCACCCGAGGAGGTGGCCAATTTGGTGAACTACTGCAAAAAGCTGAACATGAAATTCATCATCGGATGTGATAGCAACGCACACCACACAGTCTGGGCGAGCTCTAATATCAACAGAAGAGGTGAGAATTTACTTGATTTTCTTATGACTGAAGGGGTGGGAGTAGCAAATCGGGGTAGTGAACCTACATTCCGCAATGCAATCAGGGAAGAGGTACTGGACCTTACCCTTATTAGCCCAGCCCTACATCACAAAATTTCGAACTGGCATGTCTCAGATGAGGCTTCCCTATCTGACCACAGACAAATCCGGTTCGACATCGACATTGAGCCGATAATACAGGAGCCTAAAAGGAATCCTAGAAGGACCAACTGGGAGCTTTACCGCTGTCTGCTGGAGGGCAGCGGGGAGCTTTCGGGTGTCAGGGGCATGGACTCTGTGGATGGCATTGACCTGGCTGCGGAGCACCTCCGAAGCCGGATTTTAACGGCTTATGAGGACAGCTGTCCGCTCAAACGGTCGACATCCAGTAGGGACGTGCCCTGGTGGAACTCCAACCTCGCAAAGCTACGTAAGAAAGCCCGCACACTATATAATAAATGGTCTAAATCTAGGACGCTGGAAGACAAGACTGCTTATAGAGCGGCAACGACTGAATATAGTAAAGAACTGCGTAACGCCAAGCGGAAGTCGTGGCGTACCTTTTGTCAGAACATTGAGGACACGCCAAATGCCGCCAGACTACATAAGGTCTCATCAAAAGACCATAGTAATGGTCTATGGCAGCTAAGGGGAATGGATGGTGAGATGACTGGCACAGATGACGAGACGTTGTCACTCATGCTAGAGACTCACTTTCCAGGCTCCCGAATCTTTCTGGGCAATAAACCGAATCAGGATGTCTCGGCACCCAGACGAGGAGCCAGAAAGATTGCCGCCAAACTCTTTACAAAAGAGAGGGTTCGATGGGCAATCGAGTCCTTCAAACCTTATAAATCTCCAGGCGGGGATGGCATCTACCCGGTACTGCTTCAGAGGGGACTGCAGGTCATACTCCCGGACCTCGTGGACCTCTTTCGACGGAGCTTCACCTGGGGATACATCCCTGAATGCTGGCGGGACGTGAGAGTGAGCTTCATTCCTAAGGCTGGTAAACGGCCAGGACTGATGCAAAATCATTCCGCCCTATCAGCCTATCCTCCTTTCTCTTGAAAGCGATGGAGAAGATAATGATCAAGATATTAGAGCGGGCTTACTTTCTAAGTTTCCTCTACACAAAGATCAGTATGCATATCAAGCAGGAAAATCAACGATTTCAGCTCTCCATAGCCTCACCAGGAAGCTGGAGAAGGCCTTAGAGTTCAAAGAGGTTGCTCTTTGCGCTTTTATTGACATAGAAGGCGCGTTCTCGAATACGCCAAGGCAGTCCATCCACCGTGCGCTGGTCAAGAGAGGAGTGGAACCGGCAACGGTTGCTTGGATTATGGCTTCGCTGAACAGCCGGATAATCAATATGCAACTGGGTGCAGCTTCAGTACTGCGACGCCCGGAGACGGATGCCCACAAGGGGGATGCTTATCGCCACTCTTGTGGTCACTGTCGTTGACGATCTTCTTTTAAAACACTTACAAGTGCGGGTTTTGAGATCTGCGGTTACGCAGATGACCTTGTGATAATGGTTCGGGGTAAGCATGACGACACAATTAGTGATCGAATGCAACTGCCCTAACCTTAACTCACGAGTGGTGTCTCCGAGAAGGTCTCAATATAAATCCCAAAAAGACGATATTACTGCCATTCACAAGAGGAAAAAACTCTCTCTTAAAACAATACTATGAACGGGACCACCCTAACCCCAACGAACCACACCAAATATCTTGGGTGTGATCTTCGACCAAAACTCTCTGGAGTTTACACCTCGAAGCTGTGATCAGTAAGGGCCAGAGAGCTCTCTTCATGTGCCAGAGGATGGTCGGAGGTACGTGGGGATTAAAACCTGAACTAACGAATTGGATTTACAAATCCATTGTTCGGCCAATCGTGAGCTACGCGGCTCTCATTTGGTGGCCAAGAGCAAAACTAGTTCGGGACAACTAGCCTAGGAAAACTACAAAGAACAGCGTGCCTATCCGTAACAGGCGCATCTCGCTCCTGCCCAACTGCTGCCATGCAAGTCATCCTGGACCTGCCTCCTCTAGAGATTTTTCTGGAAAGCGAGGCGGCCAGATTAGCTCTCCGAGTAGCAAGGGAGCGGGAGCTGAAAATTGGTGACTACTCAGGGCACCTCCGCATTCTAAATGAGTGTAAGAAGCTTCAGGATGTAGTCACAGACAACCTCCCCTTGAGACACGAGTTTCAGAAAAACTTTACCACGACATTCCCAAGTCGTGACCAATGGGCTAATAAAGAATTAGTTTTCCCCAGAGGGTCTACGGTATTTTATACTGATGGCTCGAAAACTGAAGACGGACGAGTCGGAGCCGGTGTTTACGGTCCCTCAATCCAATTAGCCATACCAATGGGTCTCTGTCCTTCGGTTTTTCAGGCAGAGACACTTGCTATAAGGGAGTGCGTTGCGCTCTGTGCGGAACGCAACTACCAAAGAAAGGAAATATATATAGCATCTGACAGCAGAGCAGCCCTGCTAGCGCTTGACTCTCCACAAGTGAAGTCAAGTTGGTCTGGGAATGCAAAACGTCACTTAACCTACTCGGAGAAAAGAACCAGGTCAATCTCATCTGGGTGCCTGGTCACTCCGGATTCACGGCAATGAAGCGGCAGACCGACTGGCCAGGGAAGGAGGGACAACCCCTTCACTGGACCAGAACCGTTTTGCGGCTTCCCAGCCAGTCATCAGGAAATGGCTATTAAGGACTGGGAACAAAAGAGGAAGCTTATGTCCTGGCGTACGACCAATGGTCAAAAGCAAGCTAAGTCACTTCTCTCTCACTCGACGAGCTGGACCAAGAAAGTCCTCTCACTCAGCAAATTGGAACTGAGGAAACTGACGGGCGCTCTCACTGGGCACTGTCCTGTGAGGTATCACTTAAAAACATGGGAAAGGCGCCCGATAGTACATGTCGCTTCTGTCAAGAAGCCACCGAGACAGCTAGACACCTGCTATGTGAGTGTGAAGCTGTTCACCAGAAACGGTTACGGCATCTTGGCTCCAGGTTCCTAAAGCCTGAACAAGTAATGGATGTGGCCCCCAGAAAGGTGGTGAAGTTCATTGAGACTTTGCTGCCGGACTGGTAAACAGCGCGGGGATGCACAATAGATCTTAAGGTCAAGGTGCTCGCAAGGTCGGTTTTGATCTGTCGCCCCTCCTCTAATCTAATCTAATCTAATCTATGTAAAACAATAAAATAACATAGTATGTACAATATGAAAATATAACAATACACATACAAAAATAATGATTTTACCTTACTCTATTCCTGTCAGACTCCTTCCTGCATGCTCCACCGATGTTATTCTATTGAACCAGGGTGCATGGTTTCAATGAATTCTCTCGAGGTCGTAGTGTAATGTAACTCCCTTCACAGTCTACAACACTTTCATTCGAGATTTAAAGTAACCATAAATTTGTCGATGCATATCGCACAGACAAAAATTTCAAATTTTTGATTCTTCTTCTAATACATACTAAATTTCCAACTGATCGGATATGTGGTTTCGGAATATCAGGAATAGTAAAAAAATTCAAAATCGCAATGAATTTGAAACTTCTGGACCCATTTGGCCTGTCTTAACGCTTAAAATTCCAAAGCCTAAACTTCAAAAGTTGTTGTGCTAGATGCCTTTCCACATCGATTCTTCCCTAGTGGGCCCAGCCGAGTCATTTGACCACAGTAACAGTAATTGTAGTAGTAATTGTCGGTTGTTAAAAGACATTTATGTGAAATACAAACAGATTTGAAATATAACTAGGTGATCTCAATTCTCGATCATTTGGTTTCAACCGAAATGCTTTTTATTTTTAATGGCATTCAACATGAATACGATCAGTTTGGAAATGTGGCAACTGAACAAACCAACATTCACCTCGTTCTCCAGTTCTCCAAATGTAGAATACGATGGAACGGAAACGTTCAATCTGAATAATTCCAAAACTACCGTAATAACCTGAAAATGGAATAATGCAGTCGCAACACAGAATCGCAACATTCTCCTGCATATGTTACCTATCGATGACGAATTTTACCTCGAACTGAAAGTGTAAAGTGGCCCTAAATATGAATTTCAACAATAAACTTCAAGCTACATCGTAAAGTTTGAATTTATAATATTGTGAAACAAATGCGAAAGAGAATTGTGAGAGTTATAGAATGGCGCACAATGTTTATGAAAATAAAACTGTTCCTTTGAATTTACCATCACGGCGCAATAAAAATGTTGTTTTGTCCTTATCTGAGATGAAACGAGACACATTTATGACCCTTCTCACTTAAAAGGTTGTTTTTCGCGACATCTATTACCGAAAGCAGCAGAAAGAATAGCCTTATATTTTCTTCCAAACTGAATGGATGTGAGGTTGGGTTGTCATCGCGAATTGATTTGATGAAATTCAAATTGGAATCATTCCCCTAGAATGAATTGATAATCCTGCAATACGTTATAAAAGTGTTTTTTGGAGCTATACAGGCTGTCCCGGGAAGAATACGACAAACGGAAACCATGAATCAAGGACATCAAGGAGGACTCGCAACAAGAGGTTTTAATCGTATAAGGGCCTTCGTTTGGGATATACAGGGTGATATTCATTTCATGGCTGAAAATTCAAAGTTCAATAAATCTCAAACCATTCGACCGAATTATTTCAAATTCGGAAGTTTTGTCACCCTTTACGATTGCCATTTTCCAATATTTCAGAAATTGAATAAATCAGATCCGGACTAGCAAAATTTTGGCCTTTTTTCTATTTCATGAATATTGGAACACCCAGTAGGTGAACACTATGTTTTTATTTCATTTTCGTAACCCCGAAGAATCAATAATTGAGAAAAATTCAAAATCTCTGCTTGGCACGGTCATACAGGGTGATCAAGAAGTGAGCAAAAAAACATTACTTCATAAGTGAAATTTCAAAGTTCAATAACTCTTGAATTATTCGACCGAATTATTTCAAATTTGGAGTTTTGTCAACTTTTTTTGAACGCCCTGTACGTGAACCTCATGTTTTTATTTCATTTTCGTAACCACAAAGAATCAGTTTATAATGAAAAATTTAGAATCTCTGCTTGGCAACTTCATACGCGCGATGATGCTTTCGAATATCACATCTGTAAGGTTGAAATTCGGTATGTCGAAGTTTATAAGCAAATTCCTAGTGATATCCATCAAATTTAATCACCCAAAATTGATCACCCCCTCCTTAGAGTCAAGACCTCACATCGGATCGAAAAATTTTTCGTTTTTTCCGGCAATATTTCCGCGTAAACGCGGAAAAAAATTGCAAATAATAACTTATCGCGAAGTGCAAGCAACATCTGGAGCCAGATAAGATTCGCTAATGTTTTAAAGGGGTCCACAACAGGGAATACCTACTTATGTTCTGTGACAAAAATAGATCTCCGACAACAAATGTAATTATCCACCAGAATCAACAAAGCTTCCTTGGCTTTTCATCACATGAACAAACCAAAGCCGCACACAACCTCATAAAGATCATGAACACATAAACAATGCCTCTCGCACCAGGATGAAGAAGAAATGGAATTGACAACTAAAACATACTTGGCAGACCGTGAAAAAACGGAAAAGATCACCTACGGAAACCTCGGCCCACCTGTAACACCAACAGAAAATAGATTTTCACCACTACAGACCTTGTCAACTGCAGAGCAAAGAGAGAATACGAAAGAAAATGTTGAAAAAGACCCAAGACCACTCGTAATATACATATTTGTGTAACTGATTTTCAAGCAATGATCAACAGCTTTGGTGAAGTAATCGAGAAAAAACTCTTTCTATGCTAAAGTATTGGCAAATGACAAAATAAAAATCAATGCACTCACAGTGGATGCTTACAGAAAATTGTCTAAATACCTAATCAAGGAAAATATAATCCACCACACTTATCAAATTAGAGAAGAACGAGCATATAGAGTAGTAATCAAAAAACTACACCACTCAGTTCCCATCGATGATATAAAAGGTGAACTTTCAGACAAAGGTCATGTAGTTAGAAACATTTTGCACGTGCAGCATAGAGTGACTAAGCAACCCCTCCCTATGTTCTTCGTTGATCTCGAGCCACAATCCAACAACAAGAGTGTTTATGAGATTCAATACATTTACAATACTAAAGTTACCATAGAACCTCCCAGAAAAAAGAGAGGAATAGTACAATGCATGAGGTGTCAGGAATATGGCCATTCCAAGACCTATTGCTACAGACCCTACAATTGTGTTAAGTGCGGTCAACAACATGACTCAAGAACGTGTCAAAAACCCAAAAATGGCAATCACCCAGTCAGCTACAAGGGATGTCAAGTCTATAAAGACCTTGTGCAGAAAAAGCAACCGAAAACTTCAAGTCGTCCAACTAACACCAACATTTCTAATCCTCCAGTGGATTCAGCAACTGCAAATCGGCCACAACAATCAAACCACCCATCATCTAGAACCTACGCAGAAGCAATAAGAAACACAAACCAAGAACAAGTATCACCCCAACTAAGCCAGCAATTATCAACATTCCTAGAAGAATTTAAAAACATGTTTTCGCAATTGCTACATCAAAACACCACGATCCTGAATCTACTCACCACTGTCATGAGTAAACTTTCATAATGGCCAACAAGATTTTAAGGATTGGAACTTGAAATGCTAACGGTTTAGTAAACCACAAAGAAGAAATTCATTCTTAGACATGAACAAAATAGATGTACTTCTTATTTCGGAAACACATTTCACCAACAGAACAGTGTTTACAATTCCACAATACTCCATTTACCATACCATTCATCCTGATGGAACAGCTCATTGTGGATCTGCTTTTATCATTAAAAGTTCCATTTCTCATCATGAGGAACAAAAATATCAAACAAATGCTATACAAGCAACTACTGTCAAAATCAACACCAGCAATGGACCTACATGCATAACATCTATATATTGTCCACCAAGACATCTAATTGCAACCGACACCTACAAAGAGTTTTTTGCCACTTTAGGGCACAGATTCATTGTTGGAGGCGACTGGAACGCGAAACATACCCAATGGGGCTCCAGATTGATTACAACAAAATGTCGAAACCTGCTACACGCCCTGACTGAGAAAAATTATAAACACACGTCTCGAATGGGGAGCCCACGTACTGGCCAACAGAACCAAAGAAAATCCCTGACCTTCTGGACTTCTTTATAGTGAATGGTATTGCCACACAGAACTGCCTGCTAGAGTCCAGTTACGACCTGACATCGGATCACTCTCCTGTCATAATGAACTTGACAAATACACCTGTAAAAACAGAGACTGCTACTGCTCCAAATTATCCACAGTACATAACAGGTGGGAGGACTTCAAGGACTATATACACAGAAATTTGACCAACTTGAGCATAAAAGAAACATCAGAAATTGACGAAGCTGTTCAACACTTCATAGAAACTCGTTTAATCGAGAGAAAAATCCCCTATATTAAGAGTACTCTCCTGTACATACGGCAAATCATTGGTGAAAAAAAGAGAGCCCGAGGTAAATGGCAGCGAACACGTAACCTGAATGATCTCCATCATAACAGAAGACTGTCACGAAACTTATCAAGAACCTTGAAAGAAGAACAAAATACCTCCTTTGAACGTTACACCGAAGAACTGACATCTGAAGACCACAGTATCTGGAGAGCTACCAGAAAATTCAAGAGGCCAACACCATCTATTGCTCCAATTAGAACACCTAACGGCTGGGCTCGATCGAACTAGGAAAAAGCTGAGGCATTCGCACCTATCAAGGGTATTTACAGAGCCTGAGCCAACACCAGGATTTGAAAACGATGTTGAGACATACTGGATTCACCGTGTCAGTTGTCACCACCTATAAAATCAATCACTCCTAAAGAAGTCAAAAGCGAAATCCGAAAACTCAAAACAAAAATCTCCTGGTCCGGATTTGATCACTGCAGAGATTCTTAACAGACTTCCGAGAAAAGCAATTGTGTTCTTGACAACAATTTACAACCGCATGCTGAATTTGTGCTACTATCCTGTATTATGGAAACACGCACATGTGATAATGATCCATAAAAGCGGTTAAACACCAAATGATCCATCATCATACAGGCCCATAAGTCTCCTTCCAATCCCAGGAGAATTTTTCGAGAGAATCCTTCTAAGAAGAATCCAAGACGATCACGAAACATCAGAAATACTTCCCGATTATCAATTTGGTTTTCGTCAAAGGATGTCAACATCACATCAAACGCACAGAATAGTCAACATCATCGCACATTCTCTCGAAAAAAAAACAATTCTGTAATGGCGTGTTCCTGGACATCTCCAAGGCATTCGACAAAGTCTGGCACAAAGGTCTGCTATATAAAATAAAGAAAAACCTCAATAACAACTACTTCCTGCTTTTCAAATCCTATCTCTCTGACAGAAATATATCAGTTAAGTACAACACACATTCTCAAGATACCTTCCATTAAATCTGGTGTACCACAAGGAAGTGTACTGGGACCATTCCTATATTTGCTCTATACTGCTGATTTGCCTGAAACATCTAAAACCACTATTGCTGCATTTGCTGACGACGTCGCAATACTGTCCTCCGATGACGATGCCTCGGTCTCATCCAGAAATATTCAGGAACACCTGAACCAATTAAACCACTGGTATAAGAATCCATTGGCTCCAAGTGTGTGAACTGAATTGATCTTATCTCAGATCAACTTCGAGAATTCGCCTTAAGCAACAATATTTTACCCACATGCCAGCATGGCTCCTGCCAGGTAGATCTGTACTTACCTGCCTACTCAAATGTGTAGATGATTGGACCAAATCTGTGGATTCGGGTATCCCTGTCGATATTGTTAACCTTGATTTTTCAGAGCCTTTGAAAAAGTTCCCCTTCGTCGACTCATCCACAAGTTAGAGCATTTCGGTATACGGGGTAACCTACTTCGTTGGATAACATCTTTCCTCAGTGGCAGGGAGTATCAGGTTCGTATCAATGGTAAGCTGTCTTCATCAAGATTGATCAGAGTGGAGTCCCGCAGGGGTGTTTTGGGGCCACTTCTGTTTCTGCTCTATGTTTCTGACCTGCCATCTCTGCTGAAGTCCATCTGCTCACAATATGCTGACGATTTCAAGCTATATGTGAATCCCATTGAACATCACGATGTCCTCCAGGAAGATCTTAACACGATATCGCAGTGGTATTCTGCCTGGTTGCTTCCTCTGAATGTTGAGAAGTGGGTGTTGTTTCTGCATGTTGGTAAGAGCAATCCTAGATTCAACTACTTGATTGAGAACTCCATTTTGAATACATCGGACCACCACAACGACTTGGGGGGTGATCATTTCAGAGGATCTGTCTTGGTCGAAGCACGTGGAGCATGTCGTTTTCAAAGCAAAGAGGACTACCTACCTTATGAGCAAAACCTTTCACGGATGTCATCCAGATGTGTGATCAAGGATCTTCACCACCTACGTCCGCCCAATACTTGAACAGCGTGTGACTTTGTAGTGCTTGTGTGTCCTTTTATTTTTCAGTTTCTTGCAATCTCTGTGTTTTGGCAGAGGTGTTATTTTTGGAATTATTGAGTGTTATACGATTGGTTTTTTTGTTTTTTTTTACTTGTTATTTCCTGAGCTGTTACAGGTTATTACCTCAGCTCTAATTGCTATGTAATAATAATAATAAAGAAGTGGAGGATGACTCTTAACCAGACCAAATCTCACAAATAGTCTTCACTACACGTATCAACACCTGTCCCAAACTAACTCTGAATGGAATGACTCTGCCCACTAAGACAAGCATTAAGTACCTTGGCATTCATCGGACCAACGACTACATGGCGTAATCACATAGAAGCCAAAAGAAGGCAATTGGACTTGAAACTTCGACAAATGAATTGGCTAATAGGAGGAAAATCAAAACTTACGATGCAAAACAAACTGCTCGTATACAAAACAATACTTAAACCTATGGCATTCATTGTGGGGCTGCGCAAAACCATCAAGAATAAAAACGATCCAAAGGTTTCAGTCAAAAATTACGGGCAAATAGCCAAAGCACCCTGTACGTCACTAACCAGATACTCCATGAAGACCTACAAATTCCGTATATAACAGATGTCATAAAATCCTCCTCTGTTAAATATCAACAGCGACTACAAGGGAACTCAAACAATCTTATACAGAACCTGTATCAGGAGGGTCCAAACATACGAAGATTAAAGAAGACCTGGCCAGAAGTCCATGGACGCTTTCCTCCCATGTCTTTTCCTTTTTGTTTTTCTTTTCAATACAATCCATCAATTACTTAATACTTGTTCAAGTAGATTGTCCTATATTCATGAAAATAGAAAAGTCCAAAATTTTGCTAGTCCGGATCTGATTTGTTCAATTTCTAAAATATTGAAATATGGCAATCGTAAAGGGTGACAAAACTCCTAAATTTGAAATAATTCGGTCCCAATAATTCAAGAGGTATTGAACTTTGGAATTTCACTCATGAGGTAATGTTTTTTTTGCTCAGTTTTTTGATCACCCCGTATGACCATGCCAAGCAGAAATTAGATTTTTATTAATAATTGATTCTTTGCTGTTACGAAAATGTGATAAAAACATAATGTTTTCACGTACAGGTGTTCCATAATTCATGAAAATAGAAAAGTCCAAAATTTTGCTAGGACCGGATCTTCTTTCTTCAATTTCTGAAATACTGAAAAATGGCAATCGTAAAGGGTGACAAACTTGCGAATTCGAGAACATTCGGTCCAATATTCAAAAGTTATTCAACTTTGAAATTTCACAGCCATCAAATGAATATCACCCTTTATGTTCCAAATGAAGGCCCTCAAAGGATTAAAACCTCTTGATGGGAGTCCTCCCTGATGTACTTGATTCATGGTATCCATTTGTTGCATTTCTTCCCGGGATACCCTGTATATTTATAAAATATAAAATAATTTATCCCACATCACATCTAACATAAAATAAACTGAAATCTTTCCAGTATTATGCAAATTTGCTTTCACTTCGAAACCCACACATTTTGAATCGAAAACATGCTAATGGTATTATTTAGGGAGAAATTTT